>VYXH01001293.1:253251-371094 GCA_013397275.1 Burhinus bistriatus
TTTTTTTTTTCTCCCATAAAAGAAAGGCAGCCTGGAACTGAAACTAGATCCTAATTTTTTTCCTCTATTTTGAGGCCCCGTCTGTATCTTCTGTGGAAGAATCTAAGCCCCATCAAAAGTTTGCAGCATGTGTCCCTATGTTTAAACTCACATTCCTTACCTTAAGTTTGGTGTGGTACATTTGTTTGAAGAAAAAATGCAAATCAAAGGCTACTTAGTTCCTTCTCCTCTGACAAAAAATGCGAGAAAGAATGTGAGAGGACACTGAAAAACATTATACAGGACTTGTGACCTAAGAACTTATGGTCAGACTTTTAAAAGTTGTTCAGATGTTCCAAAGTTCTTAATTAGATATCACTACATTTTTTTAATTATCTAATTACCTTTAAAAAAAAAAATGCACCTTAGGTACCTAGGGGGAAAAGGCATGAGGCAGTTTCTGACAAAAGTTGTAGAGTATGTGATTCTCAGAGCGAAGCCACAAGTCCTTTTCTCCCTCAACCATCGTGCCATTACAATCTGTTTAGGAGTTCCTTCTTTTCTGCTTTATTTGGTTATGCAAACATTAATTTAAGGAATATTTCTCAAGCCTCCTGTGGGAATCTAACCCAATTTTCAGAGACAATGCATGTACAAAAATGACTAACATTTCTCTTTGAGGAGGGGAGAAGATTTAAGGCTTTTGACTCAAGGTTGATTTTTTTCCCCCCTTTTTTCTTCTCCCTCCTTCTTCTAAGTATCTCTTTATTCATCACTTTAATTACCTAATCGTAAATTTCTTTAGGGGGTTACTTAGAAGGAAAATTAGCATCAAAGCTTGGCAGTAAATTCAGGGGCTTTTGGAGCAGGTCCAAGCTGTTTCACCTGTGATTAATTAGATGATTTTTTTTCTTTAAGTGCCAGAGGGCTGTTGAGGTCTTTAAGCAGTTACATGACTGCTGGCAGCTCAGGAATTATGATTGATGCATTAGTCTGGCATTTAGGACTTCTGCTTCTTTTTGGTAGTTGCCTGGATAAGGAAGTACGTAAGACCAGCCACACTGGTGGAAACAAAAGGTTCATCGCTGGCAAGCACCAGTCCTTGCTGTCATAGAAGAGCGAAGGAACTGGGTACATTTGCTTCCCCGCTGCCAGCAGAGTATTCAACAGGACTAAGAACAGAGAAAGGGAGAAAGAAATGCCTGCTTATCAGATCATATTTTACGGAGTCACAACATCAACTCATAGCAGGAATACTTTTCTTTAAGGTATGGGCTTATTCAAGAATGAAAATGAGAGGAAAACAGAACTAAACCTTTAACCTCAACCCTGAATACCTTCTGTAAAAAAAGATGAGACTTAAAATGCATTTCTCTTTCACAAAAACTAATATTCCTTTCCCCTTGCTCCAAACGGGAAAGAATGAATCTCAGTGGGGCTGCGTTTTTTGTTCGTTTTTTTTTAGCAAAAAACTTTACCAGACAACCAAATTCCAAGTCACAGTGACTGAGCTGGCTCCTCCTTCTGGCTGGAAACAGAAATCCTGTTCTGTCACCAACAAAAAAAAGAAGCCAACCCCTCCAAGTTCTCCATTAAAGCTTTAGTGGACGTTAGAAACATCAGCCAACTCTAACAGTTATCCCACTGCAACTCCCACCCACATGCAGGACAGAGGAGTCTGGAAAAGCATCTGAACTTGTGGAGAGATAGAGCCCAGTGGGCTGCGTCTGTACTTTTACTGCTCTAGCTACATCTGTTTTCTGGGAAATGGAGAAACTTCAGTCACTAACGCTTATTAGTTGGCACATGTGTGCTACAGAAGAAGTGTCAGAAGCATTAATGATGCACTTCCAGATTGCTTAATACAGTTAGCTCACCTAATTCACTCTGCATGGCCTCCTGCTGCAACGAGAGAAGCAATCAGCAGTTAAACAGCTCTAGTCCCTTTATAACTGGCCACTAGAGAGAGAGTGGAGAATAAGGCTATGGCTTTATGGTCCATTGGTGGCAGGTCAAGAGAGTAAGCTGAAGTAGATGGATGGGAAAGCAGCAAAGAGCCCTTCCTTCAGTAGGAAGAGGCTAGAGAACCTACTGCCAATTAATGACTAAGAGAGACACCACCTTCTGTTCTGGTGTTCATTTAAACCATTAGGTGTTTGGAGTTTATCTCCACAGAGTAAAATCATCTTTCAGACAAGATACGTGCTTTGCAGGAAACTGCATGGACGCTCTCAAAAGCTACTCCTGCTGTCACGCATCCTTCCTTCCAAGTGTTCTCAGGGCAACAGGTTGTCCCTTTACATCAGGAGACAGCTCCTCATCCTGCTGTGAAGCAGTTCATCTCCATGGGAAGTTCCTAGGCCTCTCACCATCCCTGCTCAGAGAATAATGACACTTGGTGTTTGCAGCCACCTCTTGTTTTTGTCAATGCCCAGCCTGCCTCATCTAACATTTATAGAGTCTGGATTCTCCTCAGATCTCATTGACTATGTGTCAGTCACCACCTGCAGCATGCTGCACTGCAAAGCCCAGCCCCGCTCACAGCAGTGACATCCCTCGCTACTCGCTCTGCCGGATCGCATCTGACTACCGGAAAGAGCAGGAGGGAGAAAATGACCCTGGCCTGGATGTATATATTCATCTCCTTATGGGCAAGTGCTCTTTGTAGCGGCCTGTGTTTGTCTCTGGGTGCATGCCCTTATCAGTGTTCAGATCCGGGTGGATGCATGTGTTAGGATAAGTGCTTCAGCATGTTTGAGTCTCTGCAGAGTCTACGCATCCCTGCACGCATCTTTGGAGAGGTTTCTGGCTCCGTTTGTCCTGTACCAGCCTGAAAGGACAGCGTGGCCCAGCTGACAAGACAGACAAGACACAGCAGGCAGGACAGCTGACCTACCGGGTAATTTCAAGTAACTTACTTTCCTGTTTGAAAGCACGATGATGCTTGTCTGCTTCTGTAAAGAGGCTGACCATCTTGTAACAAACAGAAAAATAATTAATCAGGCAGTGCTCCATGAAGACTATTTGAGTCACCTCTGGAAGAGGCTGTTAAATCCCTAGACAGACTGGCAAGGCAATGATCCTATCAGCAGGAGCTGAGAGCAGAAATGCAACATGGCCTAGTGGGAAAGCTGCTAGCCTAGAAATCTGGAGATGTGGGTTCTGTTTTTATCTTTTCCACCAATCTGATCTATGCTTTTGAGGAAACTACAACTCCCCTGCTTCCCTTATAACTCTTTGTGGTATATACCACCTAAGCTCACGAGGGTCAGGGACTACTTCTGATTGTATCTGACATAAAAAGTCTCAGAATCAATTGGAGACTCCAGTAACACTGCTAAAAAGTAAAACATACTAATATTAATCACCACACACACTAAAGCGACCTTTACAGCTTAGAAGGGGTGGAGATAGCAAACTACAGTACAGAGATCCTGTAACGGCTTTATATACCACGCTGTGGTTTCCACTGCAGGAGCTGAATTTATTTGTAAAATACGTATATAAACATATGACCCAAACAATACACAAGAAGATACTGTTGCTGGAGATTCAAAGGTGGTAGCTTCAGAAAGCATGTTCGCGTGCACCCACACAGATTCTCTCCTACACCTTTGCTTTTCACAGTTTGTGACAACAGAGAATATTCCTTGCTGGAAGAATGTGGCATTGTTGACATTAAAAAAAAAAAAAAAGCAAAACAGGCCTTTGCTTTGCTTGAACAGCACAGGCTTTCTTGATCAGCTGTCTGAGGTGCCTCATCTGTACAAAGCATTTAAACCTGTCTAACATCAAAAAGTAAGGTAAGACAAGTCACTTTGATGCTCCAGAGCACATGCCTAACATGATTATTGCAGAATCTTCCTGGTGATAATAGAATTATGCAAAGGAGGCCTTGACCCATTAATGCTTTTACCTTTCTTAGGATTTCTCTCCCCCTTCCTTCTTTCAAGAGACGCAGAACTGCTTGCTCAGATATAGCAACTGCACAAAAAGGTGGGATAAGCAAAATGAAAGAGGTCCCTTCTCCACCTCGTCATCTCTCCCCACTCCACCTTACCCCAGTAAATTACATGCTCTAGTAGTTGCAGGTTAAGCAACCGGAAACACGCTGTGCTGGAAAAGCGGTGTGACTGGAGATGGGCATATTCCCCCACTGCATACTGTGGATGCAGGATGGGAAAGCATGGCGTGTGTTGTCACTGCCAGTCCTGCACCTGAGACACCTCGGAGAGAAGAAATGTTTTTTAGAAATGCACTTGCTGCAAGCCTCTCTTTCTGATGGAAAGAAGAAAGGTAGTCACACCAGGGGTTGCAACAGTTTTACACCAAGTAGCATAGCTCTGAAGTAACACAGTAGTATATCCAATGTTTGGTGCCTTAAAGCTGGAACTAATACGTTCTGGATCCCCCACTGAGGGAAGTTAAGAGTAAACAGGTTTTTGTACTTCTTGCAGTTTTCTTAATAAAAATGCCTTACACATTGCACAAAACCTGCTTAATATCAGAACACAAAGGTCCAGGCATGTGTAGTTATCTAAAAGCAATAGAACAATATGAAACAAAAAGGGACATTACCTCCTCTGTGCCCTGTATAGACTGAATTACAGCTAAAACTAAAAAAAAGTTCGTATGATGACAATGTGGAAAGCTTGCAGAATCTCAGTATGAGGTACCCTTTGTAGTCAAAGGACTGCAAAGCCTGCCCAGGCTCTTCCTTCCACCTCGTAACTGTCTTGTCTGTTTAAAATAATGCATGCTAGGGAATGGACTGAGACACTATTATTGAAGCCTTGTTCTGCCAGAGGGTAAACAGAATCCAGTGCACAAATTCTTACTTAAGTTTGTATATACAGTGGGTGATTTTAGGCCAAAACACTCCTACCAAGAGATCAGCTGACTGTCTTGGCTCAAGTTCAGGTCTGCAAAGGGCTGGCAAAGGGAAAGCATGCTTCCTATGTATTTTGTTTGCTCTAATCATGGTTCACTGATTCCTACTTACAATCTGTCCTGAATTGAAAATGTATGATTAGTTTATTCCAGGAAAAATGAATCCAGCACATTAAGGCTCAGACCTGAATCCAGACTCCAAACTTCCCTAAGCGCAGATATGTTTCCATCTGGAGTTTTGGTCCAAGCTTTTCTCTTGCTTCTTACTCATGTTGTTTGAGTACAGTTCCTAAATGTCCTATCCTAAATCAACACCTATTTATGTTAGGCCAAACAAATCACAAGAGACAGTCCTTTCCCCAAAGCTCTCATTATCCACATTAACGAGTATGTTACTATAGTTCCTGTGAGCAGCAAGCAGCATCAGGATACAGTTAAATAACTCACCCAAGGTTACACAGCCAGCTCGTTGCAGAGCTAGGTACTAAAGCTAGTTGCTTGATTCTTAAGCTCAGTGCTTTACCTTACTCGAGGAAGAGTGCAAGCCCAGATCTGACCATTCCCCTGGGTAGGAAAGCTTCTGGAGTACCTGAGACAAAGACTTACTTTCCCCCTTTTCCTGTCTAAAATAGAAAAAGGACCAATACCTTATTCTTGAGCTTCAGGGATCTGTTAATTGGCTCCCTAGTAAAATTACAGAGACTCAGCTGCCTGATAATGATTGTAAATGACAGAGACTATCAGGTTTACCTTGTGATGTCCCTGGGGAGCTTGCAGTTAGTTTAGTCTGAACTCTGCGTCAGCTGTTTGGGTTCCTTTCTTCTCAGCATGTGGTATCTGGACTCAAGCTGCAGTCTTTCAAACCTAATTAGTGTTAGGGGAAAGAGAGAGAGAGAGAAACCAAACAATAACACTCTCCTTCCCTCAACTGACTTTATAACATACAGGCAGGATCTGATTTATGGCACAAGTTCATGGAGACTTTTTGCTTGTTTTTTTGTTTCTTTTCATGCGTATCAATCCAGCATCTTCAGTTCCTGCTGCAAAAAAACTGAATTTTGGTGTGCTGGAGTCTTTGAACTTTGAGAAGTTCAGCAGAGAATCTCTGAACTCAATGGAGTCATCCTGTTTGTACATAGTTAGGTCTGTTCTGTGCAATGCTCAGCAGAAAATCAAGTTTTTGCCCTTTTCCTCGCAGAGAGAGCATTTTACTGTCTGATGTTTGTTGTTAAAGTTTAACAATACTGTTTTTTCAGTAATAACCTCATGTTAATGTTTAGCCAAATTCAAACTGCCACCTCTAAGAAATAAGAACACAGACAATTTACTGTGGGGGTCTTAATAACTAGTACAGTTTTTTATTTGCAAGGCACTTCACAATCTCTTATAACTCTGGCATGAAGATGACTGCGCTACCTGTTCTCTCGCTTGGTAACTGACTTCCATCCCACGTCACACATTGTCAGTTGTTGCAATGTTGAATGGAACAACAAGTGCATCTTCACATCCCTGGCAGACCGAGCAGTCACAAACCTGAGGAAGCAGTAGCACATGAGATTCAGAGTCCTTTGTGAGGCTTTCAAACTGACTGTCTGGGGCAGCAAGAAAGCTGTAGGGCTTTTTGCAATGACTGCTTGCACGTGTGGAATTCTTTGGAATGATGAGACAATATACATTTTATCTAGGAATGGGATACATATATTTTAAATTAAGCTAATTAGTCTCTGGAACAGGTGCTGAAAGATGTGATAAATTTTTTGATTGTTCAAAATCTTTAAATCAGGACTAAATGTCTCTCTAGGAGATCTGAAGCTCAAGCAATCACTGATATCTTGAAATTGAAAGAATCAGTGAGTAAAACAGGTTAGATGAGAAAGTTCTCTCTGCCTGCAAACTCTCTGCAATCCCTGTCTTCAGCAGCATTACTAACTTCATGCTCCAGCAGCTCTCTAATGAAGAAAGCTCACTTGTAAAGATAAATCACATCTTAAGTGAACATAAGGAAATCTCATACAAGTGCCAGTAAGCACCATGTTCAGACCACACACCAGTTTGCCTCAAATGGCCTTAGCTGCCCAGAAGAATGTCTAAATCCAAGACAAAAATAAGTAATTCAGGTTGCCTATAACAGATGCCTAACTTCAAAGTCATGACTACTATCTTTGGACTTATGGTACAATTTGAGGTAAAGTATACTTGCCTATTCTTCTACAGATCAGGCTCTTCCATCAGGCAGTAGAGCGCAGACTACTCCAAACAAGTGTAAAGCTCTGCAGAAAATGTCTCCAAAGGAGTCCTCCTGCTCTAAAAGAAGCAAAAACACTCATCTCAAAAGAGCCAAAGTAGACAATTCAGCCAAATACTAAACCACTAATTTATCCAACTATCATCACTATTCACTACTTTTAGTATCATAATATTTGGCAAGAAAGAAAGGAAAGAAAATGACTGGTCCCCCATAAGATTAGACTCTAGTATAAGAAAAGGCTATCTGACATCTTTGCCTCTTCAAAATAGAGCTCAAACTACATAGTGAGATTCAATTGAATTAAACTAAGCTTCAGGTAACAACAATCCAAAAGCAGTAGCAGCAAGGATGAAAGCCTAGCTCATGAAGCACCAGTCTGATGTAACTCACCATGACACTCATTAACAACCCCTCGGACAGTGGCAGGAGTGGCAGTTTGCATGACTTGGGAGGCTTTGTGGATCATGTTGTCAGGACTTCTGCGCAGTCTGCTGCCCTCTTTCAACAGCTGCTCCCCCAATGCTAGGCTTGTCCCACTTGTCACCAAAGGCTGCAGCAGAGCCAAGATGTGACGGTTGTAGTATGTCTGGAAAGGAAGAGACAATGAAAAGTCAAAGACAAAAGAGTATGCCTTGGAAAGGAAAACCAAATTTTCCAGTGAAAACCTAGAGAAAGTGATCACAGACACTTTGGAGTTTTTTGTATACCTAAAGTATACATAATTGTTTAAAGTTTTCTGACAATATTTATGGATCACCACCTGCTTAGCCCATTTTGGCTTCAAAGAGCAGTCAGAAGATCCCACCTCTGCTCTTATAATAGAATGCACTAAGCTGTGTCCGAATTGGAGATTTTCAAAGGCACAAGTGTAGTGGGTGTGGGGGCACACGTGTGCGTGTGAGAAAACTGGGCATCAGCTCTGATGTCACCTGAGTAGGAGCACACTGTGCAAGGTCAAGCTGAGGAACACAACTGCCCTGCCCAGCCCTACAGGGTCCAGGTGCAGCAGGAAACTCTGTCCTTGTAGCTGCCGTATTGTTCTGAAAACCTCTCTGTGCCCTTATCTGTCAGTATTTTTTTAAAAAAAATTTACCATGGTTCAAATTCAGATCTGAGGCAAAAAAAGGCCTAGAGTCTCTCATTTTTAAATCTAAAAGTGTTTCCTCTGCCTGCAGCGCATCAAATAACTTATTTTCCACCCTTTCTCAAAAAGCTTTCCTACATAGAGCCACTTTGTGGAATCTGTCATCTGCATTTGCCTGAGTAAAGAAACTAAACAAGCTGTAGAGAAGGAATGGTGTTACTAAATCCACGCTGAACTCAAATCCGCTTAAGAACATCTGACCATATTGTTGGGCAAACAGGTATAATGCTGTTAGAGTAATTCTCAGTCTTTTAAAGTAAGGAGCTATAGTCCAGGGTTATCCAGGAGTGATACAGCTTCAGGGGAATCTGCACTTTACATATTTAACAGAAGCGTGCTGAGCTCTTTAACATATCATTGCTGTACTTTCTGACATCAAAAGGATTGCATTTCCATACTTGGATGAATTAATAGGATTTGCATGTCACCCTCATTCTGTACTTTCTTTGCTGAGTTACACTGCAGGAATTTGAAAGGCAGGGAAACTATAGAGGTGTGCATGTGTGCGTACTCAGGAAATCACACACTGCATTTAGAATGGGTCTTGAAGCTGACTTTAAAGGAGCAACATTTCTGTAATGTGCCCATGAGATGTTACCTTCTTTGCCAGCTGATGTTTGCTTACAGCTTCAGACAAGCAGATTTCCTTGGAGCACCTCTGCACACAAAGGCAAAGCTGGAAACCTCCCATCACCAAGCAGTTGCCCAGTCCCACTGACTCTGTGTTGCTGCTAAGCTTTTAAAGCTGGTCCTGTATAGTTTAGGAACCTACAGCTGGATCAGGAAGGGAATTCAGGGCTCATTAGAGTACCTGAGCCATAATGATTGTGCTCATTGCACAGTTTGCAGCCTATTGAGACCCCAAGAGTCATGTTGAAGCAAATGCCAGTTCTGCTTCAGGATTCCAAGGGGTAACATTTCACTTTACAGACCACATTCTGCCATTCAAATTCTTCTGCCAGTCTCCTTTCAAGCTAAAAGAAAGCAGCGCTCCTGCTCTGAGCGTTTTGAGAAATTTCAACAGATATTCACAGCGATAGCAAAAGGAGGTGATATTGGACTGCTGAAGGCTCCCTTTCTTCTCCAGTTCACACATCTTTTCCCTGATACTGCAACTGCTAAGCAGTATCGTATTTCTCTCCATCTTTACTGTATTTACAGAATGACTGAATCCAACCTAAGGTGCCCCTCTACTTTAAAGCAGTTGAGTGCTGATCATTCCTAGACAGACTTGGAATCTTACACTTGAGTGAAATTTTATCCTTTAAGACAGGTCATGCTATGTCTTGAGTTACTTTTACACTTGACACTAGCAGTCATTAATTACCATCTGGCTGATTGACATATCAGTGAGTAGCAGCAATATAATACTTTCCCTAACACTGAAGCCTTCTCAGAAAAGCGTAACTGGACTTGACACACTTACTTTGGACTGCTTATCCCTTGGAGAGATTTGTTTTGTATTTATTCAGTTTCTGTAAAACTGCCACCCAAGCACTATCCCCTCGGACATGAGCTGAGAGCAAGGCATGTGGAACTTGACTGCAGCATGGGGAATTGGGGTGAAGAGGAAGAAAGGGGCTTTCAGACAAAAAGAGAAGGCAGTTTTGGAAATGCCAGTTTATGAGCCGAACTGCTGTTTTGCTGCCAAAATCGTGGCTTAACTCCACCAAAGTGTGACCCACCCGTGTGTCACCACTGACAGTATCACTCAGTTTTGGCAGCAACTTAAAATGAGTATGTCACCAGGGTGGGATCACTATGTTCCCTCTCTTCTTGCAGTTTTGGTGCAATGTATCCAATCCTCGTGATTTCACAGGAATTCACAGAGAATCAAAATATGCACTTTTAAAATCTGATGTGGTCTTGTGGATCAGCAGTGGCCCATATACATGGAATTTGGTTTATACCATTTCAGAAAACAGCCATTGGGAGATTCCCATTGAGTTCAATAGATTTTCCATCCAAACTTCTGGTGAATTTCTGCCTAGGTGCCAGACGGACGGATGAGAAGAGTTAAATGTTCCATTTATGCCCATGCCTGCTATGGTAAAGTGGTGGCAGTGCAAGCTCCCTGTTCCCTAGCTCACCAATCGCCTCCAGCCAGGCTTGTAAAACTCCTTTCTACAAGAACAGGTCTCAGAGTCTCTATAATTTCTCAGCCTTTGGCATCAATGCTGGAGCTTCCACCAAGGGGCCAGCTGGTGTCAAATGCAATTCTGGCTTCAGTGACTGCAGTTTCCTTGGAGGGACTGATTGTAACATCACGTTGTCAAAAAGTAAATAAATCAGGCTGGCTTTAAATACCTTTGTAGCCTGTCAATATTTTGGAGCTGGGAACGGGAGGAACTTACGAAGACAGTCTAAAAGTTTCTCCAAATAATTCTATGTGTATATCAACAACAGAGAGAGTTGCTGCTGATAGCACATATTGAGAGATATGTCTTTTGGAGCTGATAGCTGCCTTTTAGTGTATGAACCCACTACCCCAAGAAATCAGAGGCCCATTGATTAGCAAATCGCTTAAATAGGAACAGACACGCGTAATTCTCAGGGCACCATGTAACTAATCACATCACTGATCTCTGCAATGTTTCCTATGCCTGTCTCTGACACACATGGCCTTGACCATTGTTAAGGCTAGATTAAGCGGGTTTACCCTAGCTGGTAGTCACTTTGTTACACATTGATGCCACTAAATATGACAGGACGTGATACATCTACTTACCATAGACAAAAGAGAATTCAATAAGCTATCCGAGAAGATAGCTCCTGTGGGGCCACCAGTGGTGGAAAGCTGATCTTGCTCTGGAATCTCAGAATCGCCACTGGGAGCCCAATTAATGAACTGGGCATTTGGTTTAGACTACATTGGAAAAGTAAAGAGAGAGAAAATGTCTTAGCAACAGAGACAAGCCCTCTAGAATCAGAAACGAAAAGTTAATAAATCCAGTTTGCCATTCTGTGTCTGGCACTAGCCACAGCATACAGCATTAGTAAATAAAAGAGGAACAAAATATTCAGTGCTGCTAGCTGATTGTGCAACGGCAGACAAAAGACACAGAACCCTAAAACTAAGTTTTAAGATATCACATCATAATTAATTCACCTGTTTTGAAAGAAAAAGGAACAATCTGATTTCTTCCCCTTATTTTCCTCACTTAACAGAAACACAATTACTACTCCTGTTGGCTTAAACTGGGGTTACAAAGTTCCTTTTACAGCCGTCCTACTTTACGGGGATCTTCACTAGTTTCTCAACCTTATTCTCGCTGGCTGAGGCAGTCTTGCAGAACTCCCCTTACTCCGAAAGTGATTCCCCCTTAACTTTCTTTTCTGCTTCCAGGGAGCTGTCTAAGTACACCCAGGCAGAAGGCCCCTGCTGTGCTACTGAACACGCTAGGTTTGTCCTGGCACTCTAGCACTACCAGTAAGAATGCTGATGAGCGACAGCAGCACGGCAGGAGACCGAAAGGAATTGAGATCAAGAACCCATATCTTCCCATTAAAAAACAGAGAGCGAGCACAACTAACTCTATGTGAGTAATGACTGATTTCTATTATGTCCCCTTGGGTCAGGAAGCATTTGAGTGCATCATTTTTAAAGATGACTAAAACTAGCCAGAATCACAATACTATTAATGTCTCCTGTTGTCTTGCAGTGTTGGTGTCATCCTTCAGCCATGTATTCTCAGTACAGATATTTCACCTACCCTGGATTTTAGAGTTGGCCCTGCATCTGGCATTAATCAGCGTGACTCCACTAACTTATACAGTCTGGGTATGGAAAGCATGGTCTCGCAGCCACAATAAGGGATCCACTTTATTTCTCCACACCATTCTCTTTCTCCTTTATATCTTTGCAAGATTCTTATTGCTTTACAGATCACTTCACTGTTTCTCTCCCAGATCTCTGTCTCGTTATGGTAAGGGTTTCTAGAATTGATTGTTTCTGAGGAATAATCGTTTATAACATGCCTCTGAGCCCACTGACCAACTCACAAATTCGGAAGATGCTTGATGCATTGGATTGTGCTCAGCTTGGAGGATCTGGGCCTGCAGAAACCCCATGCAAAGCTTGCCGTTTAATGCACCTTGCATCAGCCTGATGTGAAGCAGCCAGTTAAGCATTTCTTATTTTCCTGTGTTTCTTAGTGTTGGGCAAGGAGAAGGAGCAGTGTGGAAGAGCATGGTGACAACACACAACTTCCCTGCTCCTCAAGGCAAAATTCATACCCAGCCCCCTTTAGAGGAGCGCAGGCCCTCAGCTGATTCTGTCAACTCTGTCCCTGACTATGTGCCATCACCTCAGTAAGCGCTGGAGGACAGCACACCGTTGGGACCACGACACACCTCTGATATGCCATCCTGGTCACAAAGGAACTGTGGCAGAGGCAAGACAAGCTTGGCAGTTCTGGCTCTGCTGAGATACCACATTGCTTCCTGCGCCTGTCAAGATTAATTGAAAAACTCCTACTGACTTCAATGGTGACAGGATTTCAACTGAAGGTACAAAGGGTCTTAGCTTCTCTTATGGCAGGTTTTGAGCAGCAACAGTGCTAGCAACATGTATCGTATTGCTGGCTTTGGTGTGTCAAGACACACCAAATGATACGCATGGCCCTTGGTCAACACTCAGTATGCTGTGAAATAAGAAATTGCCTGGAATGAGCAAAGCCCTTACAATTTAAGGCACATTACTATTACCCCTCTCAGCTTGTTTCTAGAGATAGGCACAAAAGCAAACATTTGTCTAGATCAAGGTCTACCAGAGGGACTTACAGGAAGCTTATTCAATCACAAGAAAGCTCCAGCTGGTTTTGTTTAGCTGTTTTGTGCTTCCAGGTTTTAAATTCTTTGGGTTATTTTGCTTCCTAGCCCATCCCTGTAACTCTGAACATATTTCTATGCTGTTCAAAACTACAGCAGGGGCAGGCATCCATGTGCTAAGGGACTGGGCTCGATTCATTATTTTATCAAAGATCTGACATGACTAAAATCCAACTCATGTCAACAGATTGCAGATGTTTTCCCCTCCACTGACACACCACATCCTGGAGGGAAATCACAGGGGTGCAATGCCTGTCTGAAGATGTTAGCTTGACTGCACAATATCTTCTCAGAGGACCTGGGCCTCAGTAGCCAGCTCAAAACATTTCTGAGACTTTTGGACACAGCAGAAATAAAAGCCTAAACCACAGCACAAGATACCCAAATATCACTCTGGGAAATTCAAGAGTTCTGGAATACCTCAGGAGGAGGCATCATTATCTTATCATTATTTTGTGCTTTTTATTTTTTGCAGTAGCTCCTCAGTGTTTCAGTCTAAGGAGCACACAGGACTGAATAGCCCATTGAGGTGCTTCACTGCTTCTGGGACACAGCTCATCAGGTGCAAGTTTTGACTAAGCCGCACACCAGAGCTTCATGTGCATAAGATTTTGCCAGTGTCTGCTACAGGCCAAGGCTGCTCACTAGCCCTGTTCCAGCTGCAAACCTGGTGAGAACTGGAAAGACAAGGACCCCACATAGCATTTACAAGCATTGCATCAAAAAGAAAGAAATTTAAAACAAAAAAAAGCCTGAGTGAGTCAGCGGCCAGTCATAATGCCTAGCAACATGCTATGCTAATTCGATGGGTACGTTCTTGTGTCAGCACTTCAAATGCAGCTACACATTCACGTCCCGCAGGACTGGCAGCCCAGCCACACCACTCTGGTGTGACACTGACTGCTACGTTACTAGTAATCAGTTAATAGGTGCACATGTTCTAATCAGCAGATCTAGTTTATAACCATCGGGATATGAAGACAAGGATCATAGTATGGTTTAGGTTGGAAGGGACCTTAAAGATCATCTTGCCATGGACAAGGACACCTCCTACTAGACCAGATTGCTCAAAGCCTGATCCAACCTGGCCTTGAACACCTCCAGGGATGGGGCAGCCACAGCTTCCCTGGGCAACCTGTTCCAGTGCCTCGCTACCCTCACAGTAAAGAATTTCTTCCCAACATCTAATCTAAATCTACCCTCTTCTAGTTTGAAGCCATTGCCCCTCGTCCTATCACTACACACCCTTGTAAAAAGTCCCTCTCCGGATTTTGTGTAGGCCCCTTTCAGATACTGGAAGGGGCTCGAAGGTCTCCCAAAAGCCTTCTCTTCTCCAGGCTGAACAAGCCCAACTCTCTCAGCCTGTCCTCACAGCAGAGGTGCTTTAATCCTCTGATCATCTTCGTGGCCCTCCTCTGGACCCGCTCCAACAGGTCCATGTCCTTCTTGTGCTGGGGGCTCCAGAGCTGGACACAGTGTTCCAGGTGGGGTCCCACAAGAGTAGAGGGGCAGAATCCCCTCCCTCACGCTGCTGGCCACGCTTCTATTGATGCCGCCCAGGATGCCCAGATAGCCCAGAGCAGCATGAAAGAACTCCACGGGTTACTCCAGTTATGAACACAGGCTTAGAGAAGCTGAGCTTTGTGGAATACGGTCAAAAGTGTTTGGGCTCTGGAGTAAAATGCCTGCACTCTGTCCACCCTGGCATGTGCATGGACCCATTCAAGTACCACATCCCAAGCACTCACTGCCCAATGCCTTGTCCTGCACTGTTTGGAACAGGCTCTGTTCTTTCACAGCCACTTGTACAAATGAGGAAGCCTGCAGCTACCCCTCCATAACCCAGAAGTGGAGGGACCCATCATCAGTGTTTCAGAAAGGGCTAGAACAGAAAGAATTAGGCCTTAATTCACCCCATTTTGTTGTGGGATGAAAACTGGGCATACAGTGTCTCTCAGTGCTTTTTAAAAATCATCAGAGAGAGGAAAGCATGGCCAAAGGCCAAGTTAGATTTCATCTGGGCAGAACTGCCTTTGGTGATGCCTCTTTCTTCATTGAAAATAAGGGTAAACCAGGCAAATATGCTTCTGATTTATCTACCTTAGTGAAGTACGTTAGGATAGGTGGCATGGATACTGGCCATGTGACTAGAACTCAGATCTCCCGAGATCCAGTTCAGTAGAAAAAAAGCCAAGGACATTATCTTTCTCCTAAACGGATGCTCTGGAGTTTTGCTACACACAGGGACCTTTGTAACACTTTGTTATATTTATTCTCCTGATAAACCATCCTGACTCCTTCAAAGCCAGTGAATTAACATCTAAGTCAAACCTTTTAATGTTCCTTGGACATGTAGTGCTTGTCGCTTTCTGCCTGTGAATTCTAAAAAGGGCCTGGGGTAAATAAATAATGCAGCATGCATATTGCTTCTGTGAAATTTGTTCCTAAAGAATAAGTTACTGAGCTCTGTAGTGATGGGGATCCTTTTATAACATGGCTGTGATTGATTCCCCAATGTTCTCGCTCTGAAAACAGTATCTGTAGAAACAGTCAATAACAACATGAGGAGAGAGGGAAGTTAGCAGAAACAGAAAGTGGCAGGGGGGCAGTAAGAAAAAGAAAGAACCCAAGGCACAATGGTTCAGATGGACAAATGCAGGAAATCTCATACCTATGCCTAAAAATAATGTCATTGTCATGCAAAAATCCCAAAGCTTTTCCTATATTTAGAAAGTTTCTTGCCTTGGTTTGCTTTTCCAAGGCTCACTTTATTCACTCAGAGCATCAAAGGATTAAAAAAGAAAAGCTCTCCTGGGAGCTGCTTATTGACATCCTAACTAAAATATAATTACCCTCTGTGGAGCAGCAGTGCTGGTTAGCGTTGTTTGGCGCAAAGCCCCCACTAAGCCAATTTTCACTCAGAGGGCTTTTGAGGGAGTGGGTTGTGTTTTTTCCTTCCCCTTCAAGGCGGCGGTACATAAATAGATGGGACATGTGCTATAGGAATGAAAGCAAAAGCGTATACCATAACTTTTTTAAATCTGGCAACCAAAAAGACTTAAAAGTGAAATCTAGAAGTTCCAAGAAGCATGTGTCCTTATTTCTTCCCAGTTCTCACCAGCTAGCTGATTTAGTAGAATCAGAACCAATTTGAAGTCTACTTTGTGTTTTGATCACATCCAATCTTGTCTCCCTTACCATTATGTCTAAATTTTTCCTGTGCTACCTAGCACAGCATCTGGGTAACCAAGTATTAATAATCCTACTTATTGCACAAGATAGTACCAAAGTCAAAATGATGGAATCCAAAACTCCACTAAAGATTTTCCTAGAAATGGAACTTCTTCCAGTTCAGATACTGTAAAACAGATCCCTTCTGTCTGGACGAGCACGTGAATGCTGGAGATCAGAGACCCTACCAGGGTCCTAGATGGACCGTTGCTCTAATCAAGCACCTCTGAGGTTAGGCGATGGACTGCCAAAAAGCTCATTAGAGATGTCAAGCATCACAATTTCTCAAAACAGCAGAAAAAAGTCCTTCTCAAGTATAGCAAGGCATCTCTGAATGCATGCTAGTGGCAGCAACTGAATGCCTGAAATGAGTCATTGCCTTTATTGTACCCTTCCGTGTACTGTACTGGTTGATTTGAATGTATGTCTGATCATTGCCTGGATAACTTTTTCTTATGTCAATATTTTTGCTATGAAACAGTACACAGCACTCTACCTGAAATCTTACAAACTGGCAGGGTGCTATTACAAAAGATTACTTAATTGTAGATTACTACTGTACATTTGAATTTCAGTATCTTATTAAGTTGTCAGATTTAATTACCATTATATGTTTAGATTATGCCACAGATTATTTAGTTCGGTACCTCGGTTTGCCAACCTGTTTGCTTTGTGACATGACAGGGTGATAATTACAGCATTACTGGAAAACCTAAATTTTTCCATGGGAAAGACTAGAAGTCCTTGGCATCAGCACTGACCCTAGTAAATGCTCATTCTCGCAAATGGAAGTAATGTTTACCTCCGTGTGGGTCTGGGTTCTGGTTCTCTAGTTCTCTACCCCATGAGAGAGGTAATGGGCAGAACAGGCCTGGGTTTGTTGGGTGTGAAATGCTCCCAGCAAAATCTAAAACTACAGGAAATGCAACTGATTTGGGCTTTGTTACAATCTCCAGACCGAGACTATGCCTGCTCCAATGCTTACCAAAGCACCTCAACTGTTAAGGGAACTCAGGGCCTTTCATCCAAATAACTATTTTCCACTATGTTGGGATACAAAGTGCTAGAGCTTTGTCTACAGCATCAAAGCTGGGGATGAGAAGGGACTTGGGTAGGGTAGCTGGATATCCAGCCAAGTCATCTGATGTCCCATCAGCAACGGCAACTACTAAATGAGAAACATCAGCCTCCATCTTTTCTTTTTAAATCAGGTAATAGTTGCCTAATCATCTTGCTTTAGAAAATCCTCCCAACTGTTCTCTCTTTTCCTACCTGCTTCCTCTCCTGGCCATTAACATTAATTGAGGCTATGTTTCTTGGGTCCAAGTTTTGAATATAACTTTACCCTTCTCCTTCAAAAAAATTAGGTCGTGACCCAGAGGACTGCTGTACTTTTTGGGTCTCCCCTATATGCTTCAGTTTCTGCTGCCCATTTCCTCTTCTTCACAACTCCTCCTAGACATTTCTCCTACAAATAGAAAGGATATTCCGGAACATATTGATTTTGCAACTCTGCAGCTGAAAGCACCCACTGGTACATGTACTACACCAGTGGAAAATGCAGATTTCACAGGTACACTGTAAATAACTACTGCAGAGGTGAACCAACACCAAGTTCTGATCAGCATGGGCACAGTCTGGCTACATTACTATTATTTGCTGTTCTTACCGCTTCCTAGCGAACTTGACGGCTACCAAGTTGGGAAAATTTCTTGGTGCTCTCTGTACTGTTGGTTCTTTTCTAGCCATATTTGTCTCCAGTGCTCTTAGGTAACTCAGGCAAGGCCAGTGGCCCCATTCTCTCTCCTTGTCCCCACAAAGAAAAAATTAAATTCTGGTAAAAGCCATGCTTTCCCAGCTTGTATCTCTCTTTTCCCTGAAACTTTCTTCATTTTCTGACCCCTGTGAACTATTTCACCTGGAGGCCATCCAGTCCATTGGGACCAGCTAAGATGAGCTGATTTTATCAGTGAAAATTTTGTCTTCTCAGAGACGAATTCCTATAAAGTAACAGTGGCGGGAGGGAGAACAGAGACTGAAACAGTGGAAGTAGGGACATGTACATTCTGTTTCCACTCCGGGCACCCTGATCCAAAACTTGGTGGCAACAAGCTACGAGTAAATTACTATCCTATAGGAGCACACATTTGTAACGCATCTGAGACCTTTAGAGGCAAAGACCTTAAAGAGTAAGACAAAGCCTTAATCTTGCAGTTGAATCTGAAAGAGCATCTGGTATGAGAATCTTAACCTAAGATTTTATTCCTATAATTATAAATAACTATGGCAGCAAATAAGAAAATGGGCTGGCTTTTTTATCAACTCATCTAGTGAACCTATAAGGAGAGAGAGTTTATTTTCACACCAGCAGATTTAATAGCTGACTTGAGGAAGAAGTGAAACTTGTGTCTTAGTCTTATTTTGCAAATATATCTTTATTCATTGATGGTGATCTCCTGTAACTGAACACTGCTTTTCTGTCTGCAGAAAACACTGTAAATCTGAGGAACGGCCTTAACTGAGTAGCCAAAGATTTATTAGACTGGAATTGTAGTCAGCTTATGCAGCAACAATTCACTAACATGTGAGATAGGCAATAGGTGCCTTATAAATATGCAAGTGAAATACCTAAAATGGGTAAACCAGGGTGTGTTTAGAAACACAGTATTTTGTCAACTAGAGCAAGACAATGCTGTTTTAGTAAATGGTGATAGAATCTATCCTCTCTAATTTGAATCAATTTTTCAGATATAACTGATCACAGTAATGGGTAATAACAAGAATATTTGCATTTGTGTATTGCTACATTTTGTGCTTGAATTCACCTGGCTTTAAACAAGGCTAGGAAATAAGTATTGTTATGGGGCTCTATGGTAAGCTACAGCATATCTCTAGTAGCTGCCAGGGATGTACAGCAAAGGAGTTAAGAGAAATAGGAAAAAGCTTTGACACTATGACCCTTACTTAATCCTGCCTCTTCTAAAAGCCAGACAAGAAACCCAGAAGCACTGATTTCCATTCCCCTGTTCTAATGTCTAAACCATACTTTACCCAGGTTCCTGACAGAGGACCAAGCAATTCCGATTTCTGCTCATACCTGAAAGAAGGTGTTGTGTATTTGGTTCGGTTCTGACGTGCTGAAACACAGTATTAGCTATAATACACAAATAAGCTTGTGTCTGCGTATCTCTGCTCTATCTGTTCTGATCACTAGCCTCTTTCTACACAAGCAGAAATCCTTTTGATACTGTTCTCAAGGACCTAACTACAGTACTTGATTATGTTTTTTCCAGTGTGATTGAATAAGCTTTTCTCCTATCTCTCATCATAGCAAGGATGCTGAACAGATTTAAACCTGCAAGATCCATTTTTCTGATGCAACTCATCATATGCCCACCTTTCCAAGGGAAATAAGGGAAAAATATATGCTTGTGGATTAAAAAAGACTTTTGAGTGTGCAGGTGGTGATGGTTCTGACAATGATATGCCTGGTAAATTGCCTAACCAGCCATGCCTCAGCTTACCCAACTGATCACACCTATGTCAGCATTAGGTCCCTGAGGTCTTCTGCCGGAAGGAGACAAAGCAAGCCAAAAGCTACCACCTCAAAGAGAAACACGTAAGTATGAACTCTGCAAGGCACCTGGGGAAGGTTTTGATGAACAGATGCTCACATCTCTGTTTCCCATACACACATTGTAGTTCAGCATTCTGCACTCCATGTACTACAATTTTAAGTGATAAAACAAAAAACGCTGGAGGACAGTAGGGCAGTGATTGATAGGATGAAATACCCTTTTTGCTCTGAGTCTGTTTTCCATATATAGGTATAAAAATGCAGTACGTACAGTATCTGTGTATGTCACTATAGATGGAGATACATAAATTACATAGAAAAGTACATACTATTTACTTTCTCAATAGATAAAATCAATAGTTTCATACATCTTTATATTTATGTAGCAATACATTAAAGTAATCTATTCAAGTCACAATTACCTCTTACTCAAATATACCTTATAAATAATTTGTCTTCTGTTCTGATTGTACACACTGTAAATTGATATTTTTTTCCTCTAGTTATTATTTTAAAAAACTCTGTCTCTGCCTCACTCTAATCTTTTCTTTGGCACAGTCATTGTTTTAAAAGCCTAGAATGATAATAAAGTATAAGGAAAACACTTAGGAGAGCCATCCATTTCTCAGCCCGTCTTCAGTTAATTAATACTCCACATTCTCAAGAGGAGGACAAATCTTAGCTCTTTTGCCAAATTAAGGGAGGAAGAGACGCAATAAATATTCTACTGGGCTGAAGCCGGTTTTGCTTCCATTGCAATTCTGAGCTACAAGCTCTGTTTGTCGGGGAACAGAGCACCCACCCTATCAAGCCTCAAGGGAAAGGTATTGTTTTTCTCTTTTTGAAGGATGGAAGGGGACTCCACTCACATGTGCTTTTGCAAATAATACAGCAGTTACCAACACTGGTTACCAATTACCCTCCAGCCAAGGTCTCTTTACTGGGAACGCTGAAGCTTCACTCAGAATTTGCAGAACTGGCATATTTCCAGGAGCAATGCTGGCTTATCACTTCTTCCTTTGCATACCTGTAGCTACAGAAACTGGACTAGGCTGTGCAGCCGGCTATGCTAAAACGGACTCCGGGTCCTTTTAACTTACACATTTATATTTGGGCAATGCAGGCTATGGCTCTGAAAGGGTCCCTTGTCACTAGTCTTTCTTCCCTCTTTTAGCTTCCATTTTTGTTGCATCAGCAGGCTCACAGGCAAAAGGAAGCACGCTTACCTAGTGGGCCTGAGCTGGACTTACCCTGCATGGATCGGATGCTCAGAGTGGCGAGGGTGCCTTCCGTGTCCACCACTGAAGGATTACTTGAAGCAGTGGTGTTGGAAGACAGAATGGCGCATGCAGCACAATCCTGGACACTAACTGCCCTCAGATCTGCACAGAAGAGAGCACTACCCTGATAAAACCAAAGAAACAGTGATAAGAAGAAATCGGAGAAAACTGAACATTAAGGATCTTTAATGGTAAAAAGTGCACACTAAATTTGTTTCAATCTCAGCTGGCACAAATGCGTTTTGGAAACAGTTCCAAAGTCTGAGCAACTTTGGAAATGGGGAAGTGTCCAATAAATTGCAAGTCTAGACCTGTGAATTTTATTCTCTGACTAATCAGGATTAACTTCTCAGTACTTCTGCAGGAAACCAGGGAGTACCAAGGCTCCCCCAGAAGAAAAATAAATATTTAAGAAGGGAAAGTTTTTCAACAACATCTTGGATTCAAGCTCAAGTCTAGAGCCTGAGATAATTTTGGTCCTTTTTGAATCTGAATTGTGCTATCATCAAGCAGCTTTAAAATGTATTTCGAAATGTACGTAAGAGCTAGAGAAAAGAAAGAAGAGGGAAAGAGAATATGCAAAAGATTCTTACCGAGAATAACCACAGCTTTGGAAAGTTCTGAACAAATTTCCATTGTCTTTGCAGATATTCCAAAGACACCAGAAAAACAATGTCTTTCAACTCATGGTAAATGAAGTTACTAGCTCTTAAGGGCATCATGAAGTCCTGCAGCCCAATCAGTGGCGAGACTGCATTGCCAAAGATGCAGCCCAAACGTGATCCTGAAGGTTCAGTACAGCTTGGTCCTTGCAACTCTAAATTGAAAACACAATTCTGCTAAACCAGCTACTAGGTTTATTTTAGATTTTTCTCTTCAGTTAGAAAGACTTAAGCCACTTCTTAACTGTGTAACAGCTATGGGTAGAATGAGACTATATATATAAAACAAAGTATCTCCCCTTAAGTATTTGGATTTCAAGTGTATCCTACAGCAGTGAAAAACTCATATATGTTGGCATAAAACATCAAAAATGTAGTACAAGGCAACAATACTAGTTTAATGTGAGGAGCTTAATAATTACTTTGGCATGGTGTTTTTTTCCTGGCTAATTGATCATGTTTCTCAAATGAGCTAATTATTCTGGGAAATGTACTGGGGAGCGGGTGTTGCTTAGTGTGGTGCCTCATGGTTGGTAGGTAGTATGGCCAAGTTGGTCAACCAGGCTTGTCAGAGCCACTGCATTAATGTCCGCATTAGCCAACCAGGAACTGCGGGATCAGTATATCCCTGCAATGTTCACTCCTTGGCAGTTTTTTTTCCAAAGAGAAACAAGGGACTTTGTCAGCGAGAAGTTTCCTGATGAGAGATTAGAATCATAACCAAATTAAATGATTGTCTCTAACTAATTAGATTAGTTTAAATTGAATAACGAAACCTTTAGCTGTATTTAATGTAACATGCCTGAAGTCCAACGATTAGTCTGCTGAATGAAGCTAAACAATTAAAAATACAATCTATTTTATAGCTTATTTTATAGGAATAATTGGAAAAACTATTACTGCTGAGATCTGCAGAGGAAACGTGCAATTATAAGACCAACAGGAGCAGTCAGTATAGCGAATGAGCAGCAGGGACAGGTGAGCCATTCTGAAGACACTGAGGACAGACTCAGGCCTTCCTTCCAACCTGGGGCCAAGAAGCTGGCCATACCTGACATTTATTATTTATTACTGAAGTCAAGGAAAGAAAATTACATTAATTCTGGAACATCTATGCCATACTAGATGGTTAAATTTTTTTAAAAAAACATTTAAATTATTTAATAACATATACCTCATGGAAAAATAAGAGGATTGTATTTTGATATGTGTTTAGATGCCCTGTGTTTTGCAGGGACATCAAGGAGGAACTTCTGTAAGGTATATCCGTCTAGTTGTCCATCGTTTCCAAACAGAATGAAATGCTGAAGTGTCATGACAAATCCCATAGGAGTATACTTGCACCTTTAAGCACTTAAACAAGTTTAAAAATGTAGCATTTAAAAACCCAAAGCATGGTCTGGGACTTTGTCAAGCACCCAGCTCACTCCCAAAAACGCACCTTAGACTCCCAGGCCTTTGAGGGCTTGCCTGTCCCAGAAATGTGATTGCAAAGAAGATACTGCATGAACATGAAGTGCAATAGCTATTATGCACTAATTTCCTTTGTGGACATTCTTAATGCTCATTAAGAGCCCCTTGCACAGTCTAGCTTAGCTACACAAAAACACCCAGTACAAAACCGAAGTGACACATGGGGAGTTAGGACACACTAGCAGTTGTAAGCTTTTCCCTCATGTAAACGTGCCTGTAAGAGCTTTTCAAAACATCACCCTTCAATTCACAGAGCTGAGCTTCCAGTCCTATTGGGATATTTGCCCATTCGTAATGACTAATCCTATTTTGGAGGTTGCTGGGCAATAGGATCCTTTTATTTGCTTGGAAGGAAGCTGCAGCATTTCAAGCAGCATGAATTCCAGCCTGCTACAAGTCTCCCAGCTGGCAGAACAGCTTGAACATTCTGTATTTTTGATGAAATCTTTGATCACCTCATTGCAAGATTTGGTTGCCTACTCTCAGCTCTCTGGCAGCTCTGAGCACAACCTGCCATTTCTAGATGGGATTTGTTCTTTTACGGATTAGACACATTAAATAAATAAACCAAACTGTCTGAAAGATATCCAGATCAATAATGTCACCGACACAGGGGTCTGGAAACACAACATACAGCATTTTAAAATAAAATAGATGTCCATCAGACCTTCCTTTGTCCATATGCTAAGACCCTCTCCTGAGATGGGGTGCCTGCCCTGCTTTAGATGAACACGGAAGGCATTACTGATCCCTTGTTACCTTGGAGATCTTTCTCTGTTCCCAGGTTACCACCTAAATTACAAGGGAATATGGCCATGGAATGAGCCTTCAACTCCCATCACTGCAACAGAGTCTCCACACGACCCTGGTCAAAGTACTTTATCTGCAGCTTACTCCTGAAAAAGAGGGTAATGGTAAACCTTCAGTCTTTCTCCTCCAGGGCAGGGTCTGTCTCTTACCTTTGCATATGAAATCAAAGTTAGAAATTGGCTAAGATAACATTGCTAAATCAACAGCAGTAAACTAGAGAGTGATCTGCCCTCCACCTAGATCAATGCATTGAAGCTCCAGCTTATTCCTAGGAGAATGAGGAGGAAGACACGCGAGGATCCCAAAAGCAAATACCTCACACCTACCAGAAGAGCTTCCTGCAGTGGAACAGCATCACACCAATGAACATTCCTGTTGAATCTAGAATGGCTCTGCTGTTCTCCTCTCCTTGGCCATCAAAACCCCTAAAACAGATAGAGAAACTTCTTAGCTACAGAACAACCTCTCAGCAGTGGTAGCTACCATTTACCCAAGTTGAGATCACATCTCTAGCTGCTGCTGAGATGCCCTCTTTATCTACATCATAGCTTTCATGTCTCATAGTAGCAAGGGAAAATTAGGAGATATGAATCACATATTAACCACAATATAGGGGAAAAGGGTTGCGTGGAGGAGGAATTCCTTTGTCAGTGTCAGCTGAATGAGACAAATATAAAGAAAAATACACTGCAAAGTGTTTCCTTGAATTATTGTATTAGTTGTGATGTTTATAGCTGTTTGGACTTGGTCCCTAGGATTATTTTAAATAATGAGTTCTTCAGTGGGGACATTCATTGAAGCAATATTTATATAAACATGGTCTTGATTAAGACCAAAAAGAAGTCAGCAGGAATTTTCCCCTTGCCTCCAAGGACTTTAAATTAGGCCCATATTGCAGGATATTCTTAGAAGCAAATTTCTGATATGTAGCTGTGTTTGTGAGCATTGTGTTAAGTTCAGAAGCAGCAACAAGACCACGGGAAACAAAAGCCATTCAATCAGATGCTGCTCTGAATATCAAACTGTTTCAAAGGACTGCTACAGAACAGAACTGCTGGGTAAGTCCTGTCGAACAACAAAGGGTTGTTCACAGGTGTCCTCATGGCCCAGGCATGGGCAGGTCAAGTGGTGTTCCTAGGCGGTCAGTACTAGGAGCAGTACTATTTAACATCTTTGTTGGTGACATGGATGTAGGGACAGAGTGCACCCTCAGCAAGTTTGCCGATGACACCAAGCTGTGTGGAACAGTTGACACGCTGGAGGGAAGGGATGCCATCCAGAGGGACCTGAACAGGCTTGAGAGGTGGGCCTGTGCCAGCCTCATGAAGTTCAATAAGGCCAAGTGCAAGGTCCTGCATGTGGGTCGAGGCAATCCCATGCACAACTATAGGCTGGGCAGAGAGTGGATGGAGAGCAGCCCTAAGGAGAGGGACTTGGGGGTGTTGGTAGGTGAGAAGCTCAACATGAGCTGGCAAAGTATGCTCACAGCCCAGAAGGCCAACCACATCCTGGGCAGCATCAATAGAAGCGTGGCCAGCAGCGTGAGGGAGGGGATTCTGCCCCTCTACTCTTGTGAGACCCCACCTGGAATACTGTGTCCAGCTCTGGAGCCCCCAGCACAAAAAGGACATGGACCTGTTGGAGCGNAAGACCTGGAATGTCCTGCATAAACCATTTGCTCAGCACCATCTCTCTGGCTTTACTGTAGGTAGAGTCAGCCTTGAACAGTTGCCTCAAGAGTGAAGTTTATTAACCACTCTGTAAGTGGAATCACAATGATAACAAACTTGCCATCTAGGATTACAACACATACTGAACACAACAGCTTTAGTAGAGCTGTATGACCAGACAAGCGTTTGGTCCTGATGTTCTTTTTCATGTCCAATTTGCCCTTATCTTGTCTATGCAGTATTGGGTGAGGCAAGATAAACAGAAAGGAGAGGGGGGGATTTTGCTAGGGGAAGGTGTTATCCATTATGAGGCCTGCAAGGTGGATCTAGCTGCGCCCTGTACAGACCAACTTCCGCTGGTACTGGGTTTAGCACTTCTTAGCACAGCATTAAGGAACCTGAGAATTTCCCCCATTTTGGCAAATGGGGCTGAGGAGCTTGCAGCTTGTGCCAAACTCCATGATCCCCTAGCTATACAATTAACCCATACCCAGGATAACTAGTTAAGTCATAGTCATTTCAATAACTGCAGCATAGCTGTAGAGTCTTTCCCATTCCATATGAGAATTCAAAGACCAGGTTGGAACTTCTTTGCAGTTTCTGTCTGCTCCCCAGGTCTTAAACTAAGGGACTAATAACAAATCCCAGGACTGATCATGATGGAATAGCTTACCTTGATCTTCTAAATTAATATATTTCTAAGTTTTATAAATGTTCACCTATCCTAAAAGCAGTACAAGATATAAAAGCCACAAAGGGTCTACTAATGGCATGGCCATAAACCGTAACAACCGACTTTTGCCTAGTTGATCTCCCGTCTCCTCTGCAACATGCTTATGAAGTGCTGGGTTTGATTGTAAGCCCAAATCTGGAAAGCTGGTCCTTTCCAGCTCTGCAGTGCCTCCTATCTCTGTTCCCCCCACACTACCACAGGGCAAGAGAGAAAGGGATTGCCTACAGCAGACCCAACTCAAGCACCATCTAATCTTCAATGTGGACAAGTAGCAGATAATGCAAAGCAAGGTGCAAGCTATGCCTGATAGAGAAAAGCATAGAAAAATCTTTCCTTCAGGCAAGAAAGGCACCAAAGAGGTAGAAATAGATCTCTACACACTGGCTGCTGCACTACTGCTGCTCAAGAGGAGGCAAGAGCAGCAGGCGCTGGCAGCTGGAAGTAGCCTAGGGGAAAAGAAAGGAAGGGCAAACAGAAAGCAGTGTGCTCCAGGTGCCAAATGGCTTGTGACAGCTCCGCTCCTCTTACAGACTGGCAGTATCAAGCTACGAGGCTTCCAATCTTTTTCCAGGCCCTTTAGCTGAAGTCCCGTTGATCTCCAGAAGTTCACAAAGCATAGCTGAAGCCACCACACTACCTATCCCTGTTGCTCTCTTCTGCTACTTACACAGTTTTTGCCCGCAGCAGCATTTGCAGCAAGAAGTTTCACAGGCAAACAGCACGTTGTGTGAAGCTTTTTTTTTTTAAGTCAGCTTTGAATTACCCACCCTTCTGCAAAATGAAAGGTTATTTTGCATCTGCCCCTGACAAGGGGCAGGGACAGGCTTCAAACTGGCTCTCCTGAATTTAGCAAGCTAGTACAAAACTGGAGGGAAAGGGGAGCAGTACCCCTTTAAATCTCTGCTGTGTCTCTACACAGCCCTGTGCTAACTGCAAGCAATTCCATCTATTAGCCCCACATCTCCTCCTCACATAGCGAATCCTTAGGCCAGTGATTAAATGGTATTTTGGCAAGTTAGAGACTATCTTCTCACAAGCTCCCTTACTTAACTCAGATTTACCAATCAATCAATGTATATAGCTCTATCATAATAAAGCCATCATCTATATACACAACCTGTCAGAAATGACAGCTCCTCATTCTAATATTATGGGAAATGTATACGCCTTGGAGAAACACCTGTTGGATCCCTAAAGTGGGAGATAAAGGGAAAAGACAGCAGGAAACCCACTTCACCATAACGGCATCCACCTTGCCAAAGCCAAGCATGTTCTGATTTAACAAGCCATTCTTTAGTTAAGGGTTCCTTCTGCCATATACTCTGCAAATTACATGATTCTTCGGAAATCTGATTTTCCTGAGAGACTCGTAAATCATCCTGCACAGGACTCTGAGGAGCTTGAGGATGAGGGCACTGGAACTGACATACTGTAGTACCTGACAGAGACAGAAATAGTCTCTGATTGAGCTACAGTCACTCACTACAGCCATTAGCAGGTAATCTGGGTCACAAATTGACTGTGCTGTGGGTGCACAGTTATCCCTGTTGGCTCTGCATGAGCCTGGAAAGAAAATAGTTGCTTTCACGTAAGGCTGTGAATTGCCATGTCTGTGTTACCTTTCTTTCTCCATCACACCCGTATTTGAGGTCCTTACCACTTACATTGCACTGAACAGACTATCAAAAAAGCACCTCGTTACTGAAGACCGTACAATGTGGAGCTGACTTACAAAAAAGTATAGGTACTTTGGACTGTGGGCACTTCTCAATGTGGTCCTAGTGGCTGAACATTTGAAAATACTGTTCCACAGTGTCAGGTGCATAAGCCACTGGTGTCATCAGTCTGTGCCCAACCCACAGACAAACAGAGACCATTACAACAATAGCCCACCATTAAACTCGGAGAAAAATTTGGTTTTATACTGCAAGTAACCTCAGTTCAATATCTAATATATCATCCAAAATGGCAGTTTGGTCCAGTGTACCAGAGTCAAACCGAGTGCTACAACATGGTAAAACATTTCTTTTTTGCCTGTTTCCATAGCCATGACCTAATATAAATCAGTCACTCAAGTTCCCATGAATCAAAGTAGATAATGCAGCTCTCAGCTACACTGAAAGATGATAAGACACATCCAAGATGTTTCAAACTTCATTTGAGGACTAACATAAGTGATTAACAGTTGTCTATAGCATTAGAAGGCAGGGAGTGGAAGTCCTTTTATCAAATTGTTTGCTGCCAACAACTTCCCGCTGACAAGCTATCTTTAAATTCTTCATAATGCCTTTGCAAAGCCCTAAAGCTTTGTTGAATCCCTCGCCTGCAGTCTTCTGACATCAGCTCTTCCACTCCTTGTTGTGGGAAAATGTGGCTACAATGAGTCTTAATGTCACGTGTACACATGGAGGTCTGTGCTCGTTTGGTTTGCCTTCTGTGCTCTAAGTACAGAATAGCAGCAAATCCTCAGGAATCAGAGCTTATTTCTGTGTCCTAAATTTTGCCCAGAGAGAGATAAAGAGGTAGAAGCCTACTCACAAAGCACCTGAGGACAAGCAAGGCCCGGAAGAGTTGCACCATTGGTCCCCAGAAACCTACACGCATGAGAAATCTGTGCACAAAAGTCTCCAGACAGAAAGCACCTGTGGGTACCTGCGCGACACAGGCAGGTTGTTCCAGCAGCTGGATCTGGAAAGCCCTGGCCCACCAGCACAAACGCCCTGACGTCCTTCCCCTGCGTCTGTACCACAGCCTTGGGGATGATTTAACACTTGCCATGCGGGCTGTG
The DNA here is from genome assembly GCA_013397275.1 of Burhinus bistriatus. Taxonomy (NCBI): domain Eukaryota; kingdom Metazoa; phylum Chordata; class Aves; order Charadriiformes; family Burhinidae; genus Burhinus; species Burhinus bistriatus. The sequence continues at coordinate 282,567 of VYXH01001293.1, forward strand.
CGGTTCACATCCCATTTGGGAATCCTCTTATTGTTTTTTTTGAACCGCTCCCAGATCCACACATATGTTAACCTTTTCCTTTAGGGAGGAGTGGAGTTTCACACACACAATGAAAATTGCCTGTGAAGGCTGCTACAAAGCCCCTTTTCTCACTCCCAGGCCTGCACTGTGAGAACACAGTGCTTGTCTGGACTTGGCTTGTTCATCATCATGGATTATATCACTCCAATCACAATGCATCAAAGTGCTTTCCCTACCTCACAAGGAACTATGAGGCTTAATTAATTGACACAGAAGTATTATGTGTCATTGCAAAATATTATAATTTAGAGTATTCCATCCAATAATTAACAAATATATCAGGCAACAAGTAAACCCAATCTTAAAAACGAGAAGTTAAATTTTTCTTAATTACATCCACTGAACCAAATCTGCCCCTAAGCAACGCACATGTAATCCCAGTGAAGTCAGTGTGGTTGTACAGAACACACTAAAATAAAAATAGCCTGTAATTACCATCTATACTGCAGCAATACTTACAGGCCCCACTAAGTTTAGGGACTCCTGCATTATTTAGAGTTAGTTTACCTTTATTGTTCAGGTTTATAAATTGAACTGAGAAAACAGCATGGAAAGAGACACATAGCATTGGGACTTACACAACACACAAATAGAAAGGCTGAATCCTAGTCTAATCGGCACTGTCCAACACCGTACTTTAAAATGGAGCCAGGATTCTCTAATAACAGGACTCCAGGTGATGATGCCTTAAGAAGAACTCCCGATACCTTCGTGGCAAAGTCTGAAGAGTTGGCAGTACTGGAGAAATTCGGAATGCACAAGATAACTGGACTGAACTGTCTGAACATTGACCTAGAAGCATCAGGGTCTACTGCACTAAACAACCCTCAGAGCATCACCTAAGAAAAGACATCATCTGCTTTTGTTATCGGCTCTCCATTTCTGCATCCAGCCTCCATCCAAATCACCTCCCTCAACTAACACTTTACTATATAAGGACATGTAGTTCAGCCATGGATATAAACCAGGTGTAATAACTCCAAAACTTTTGCAAATTAATATAGCACAGTTATCACGGGGAAGCTGGATACTACTTCTGCAGGCAGATCTTATGTGTCAGAGCTATGAGCCATTGTTCCTGACAGAAAACAACAGCTCATTATTCATAACACCCCTTGTGAAAGCTTTGCTGAAGTCTCTCTCTCTCCTCTTCTGAGGTCACAGGAGGGCTAGGTAAAAATCCAGCTTCTTCTCCTTAGCATGGACAAGTGTATGTGCATATTCTTGTTCTTCCACAGTTACCTGAACCAAAGCCTGATTCTGCTACCCACACACAGAATAGAGGCTTGCTTTGATTCCAGAAAGGCTGTTCAGAGAGTAAGACAGCAGACAGCTTGAGTAAGGGTGGCAAAATTCAGCTCCTAATTATTACATCAAAACCTTGAAACAGTTGTCATGTATGAAGGGACAAAGTAGAATTTGGCAAACAGGAAGGGAAGAACCAAATCTTCTCAATGATAAATAATCTCTGAAGACAACCTTGTCATTTTTTGAGAGTATCTCAACAGTTCCCCGTTTTTATTTTTTTTGGTCAATGCTTATCAAAATTTGCATGGCTAGTTAGTGCGTTAATTTAATTATGAGCAGCATTTATGAACAGCCTGATGGGAGATCTGCAGAGGGCAACAGAATCTGTTCTTGAATTATGAAATTGCACACACTCACACATCTGGAAGCCGTCACGGGACAGATCGCTGTCTTGTAAATGCATGTTGAGTGTTACAATATTTTACTAAGCACTCCCAATCTGTCAAGGTTTACAGGAGAGTAGAGACTGGGAACATTTGGGATCATTTGTGGCTTAGAGCCATTAGCTACTTCCACCCACTTATTGTGACGTTATTAATAGCAAAATAATCTAAAGAGCAGAACTTGGCTTACTCAAGATCTTAGATAATAGAAGTGATTTTCACTAAGGGCCAAAACCAGGGAGCCAGGACCCAGCTGAATAACAGACTACGCTGGGTGGCACAGCCTTATTTTTGGCTGAATTGGTGGTAACTTTGTGCGGACTGTGTTCCTCAGAGGACTTACCTGCAGACCTAGCCTAGCCCTGTTGTTTCAGGTCTGTGTAAGAGGTGGCATGTGGTGACACCACCCAAGAAATAACCAGAGGAGAAAACGCTACGTAATCAACATGATGTTCACCGTCCCTTACTAACTGCCCTCTTCAACAACAGTTAATAGGAAGAAGGGCACTAAGCACCTCACACAAGACAGATGAATTTACACTTCATTAAACCACAGACAGTGTAACAAAAGCTATCTGCTAGAACAGAAAAATGTGTGAGCTGTACCTCTACGCTATCCCTACTAAAACTCAAGTTAACTAGCTAAAAACCAATGCCTTTATATGCTCGCATGACATCCAGGGATGCTTGTGACTGCCGTATCGGCATTGCCAAGAGTAAGTGACATCCTAAATTCTCCTGGACTCAAAGACAGAGACCAGAATGGCCAATTAGCTACCAAGACTCAAATCATGTAGAAGTCCAATTGTAGCCTAGCACACAGGAATGAATTTCATCCCATGAAAAGCAATCCCTTCCAGAGGAAATCAGGACTTGGCCTGTGAAAGAAACTTTGCATGAAGTTTCTTCACCTTCTGGAGCCATAGCTCAATGAAAAGGTTTGGAAGACTTCGAAACTCCATAGAGCTTTTGGCTTCTTGTTAAGCCATTGCGTATCTGTTTAATTTAAATCCCCATCCAATCATTAAATACGGGTGTTTTTTTTTAATGGGTCATTATGATGTGATTTATGACATTGGTGTAATTGTCAGAATTACTGTGGGTAATTAAAATATGAAATGCATGCCGCCAGAGGCTTCAGTCACTCTCAGCACCCTCATTAAAAATCAGGAGCTGACCAAATTATAAATAGACTGGTTTGCACAAGTTCACAGGGAAAGCTAATTATGAAACTTATCCTTATGCACTCAGAACTCACACCACCAGTCATGCAAATTCTTTAAGTGATTATACTATTGTATAACGTGGAATCAGATTAGTATATACAGGTGGGTGCAACTCCAGCTACAATGTGCAGTACAACTATACTTTGCATGGTGAATGTGAATCCCTAAAACTCTTATGCAAGCTTGATGATAGATGTGGGCCAAGGGCCTGGGGAACAGAGGTGTGCTGTATTTCCACATGAAATATAGAAAAAAAGACTGAGGAATACAGGGAGATGGAAAGGCTGCAAAGGAGAAGGCTCTCTGTTCTATAATGGTAAGCCTCAGAGAAACAAGAGAGGTATGTGAACACAAGGGAAGAGAGCTTCAGAAAGAAGCTGGAGCGAACTTTGGATTAGTTGACTGAATTTGTAAGGCATGGCGGCTGGCTAAAAATCACAGGGAGTTCAGTGACAAATACAGGGAGTGTGAATACAAACTGAAGTGAAGAAAAATTCTATATGTAAGGGTGGGCAAGGGCTGAGACATTTTCTTTCTAATATTTTGAATTTTTTACTCTCCAGAAGGGAAGGAAATAAATAAATAAATGGAGGCCTATATACAAAATTCAACCAAAACTGAATCAAGAACAAATCACTGATGGAAGAAGAGTCCTCTTAGAGGTACTGGTAACATCTCCGGTGACTTAAAGCCCAAATAGAGTATGCTTTTGCTTATTATGGGGTTTCAAAAGAAAAAAAAAAAAATAGAAAAAAGTGAAACCCCTTTTTCAGTGCCAGTAAACAGACTTGGTTTTCACACAAAGAGACAATGCAATCTGTACAAAACAAGTTTGGGCAGATTTTGTGCACCACGGAAGCTAGGTTTTCTGTGACAGAAGTCAATTAAAATATCTGCTCTGTCACAACGATTCGTCAGCCTTATTGGTTGTGCAAGTTTCAGTGAAGGTAAGACCTCAGTGTTCCACAAGCAAGATTCAGCCAGCCTGCATTGACAGAACAATTTATCGGGGTGCTTAAAGATCCATTTATACCAAGAAGAGTCATGTTCCAAAAATAATGCTGATTTATATTCTGTGTACCTGTGCAAGACTCTGGGGGCTAGAGATTTGAAAAGAGAAACCTTGGGGGAAAGTAGGCATGGATGATGTCTCCCACCTGAACTTTTTTTAAGTCAGATAAACCTGATTAACTGCATGTGTGTTTATCAGCTTAAGTATCACTCCATCCAACCCATCCTGCTGACTCTGACCAGCAGTCCTCAAAAATACACAGCAAGAAAAATGGGACTTCCCAACACAACAAAAGTGGAATGCAAAATATTATCGCTTCTTCCTAGAGGAGCTCCCTGCCTAACATCAGTTCATAAACTTCCAGTGTCCAAAGTATCTGCTCATCTTCTTCCTTACGCGTCCTAAACTCTAGAAATGCCATTTGTGTACTTCAGGAGGGACTCTTTAGAATTCCACCTGAGAAGTGTTTGAGAGGTACCTATAAGCATCCACACTTTTCCATGTTTCTACAAACCCTCTGAGGTCGGGCTACCACTGAAACACACCTTCCACATCTCTCTCCCTTTCTAGCAATAAAAGTAAAGCTGAAGGAACATGAAACTTGTCTAACTTGCAAGCTTTTTGCTATGCCAACAGACTGCTAAATTTTCCAGAGCCTCCACCCTGTAGTGTAAATACCAGGTAGTGATCAAAAGCACAATGTGCCTGCTGACAAAAGGGATCTTGCTCACTGTAACAACACTTTCTCCACCTCTATCTATCTCCTTTTTCTTGAGAACACAGTTTTACACTTGTCCTTCATACAAATAACCCGAGGGTGGGAATTATTCAGAAGGCTCGTGTTTGACACCCCATCTGTTCATTTCTGACAGCGATATATAATGTAAGGCTATAAAAACTTGAAAAATAATGCAACATAAAAAGGGATTGACTCGGCTCCAAGAGGCCATAAACGGTAACAAATACCATTGTATGATTTATTTCATGCTGTAATCTTTACAGTAAGTCATCTTTCAGACATTTCCTTGTGACAGGTTTTAATAATATTAATGCCCAGAGCAATCCAAATCATCGCCAATAGACATATTTATCAAGCTGCCAATCCAAGTAAATGAAATTCTATAAGCAATAATGTAACATGTTTAAAGGAAGCTAATAAAACAAGTCAGGAGAGAAATATTACTGCAAAGTATGCTCTCTCTAATCCAGCCCTGGATTTTATACAGCCAAAATGCAAATCTTTGCCTCCATGATTTATCGCTCCAAAAATACCAATGACCTTTTCAGGAGCTCTTGCACAGCCCTTCTCGCACATTTATAAAGATTGTGATGCATTCTGCCAGATTAGCTGAGCTGGAGTGCTCAGTATTGCTGCCTTGTTTTGCCCTACCTTTGGATTGGGAAGCAATGGGTAGCATCAAAGAGCAGGATCTTAATTCTTTAAGATTTATTAAAGACTGACAAGCCTTAACATAGGCTTGGCAACTCAGCAGGTATTTACAAGCAATTATCCAGGCCCTAGATAAGTTACAATTAACAGGGAGCTAAAACTTGGTTCTTTAACCCGGTTTCCCTTTTAATCTAATTCAGTTTCTACTAATCCATTGCCTGGCTGAAGTGACTCTACAGCAGGGCAAAGGGAAGGAGACATTGCAGAGTTGCATACACATGGAGCCCTGCTCACCAACATCCTTTTATGCCTCACTAGAAACTTAGCAGGAATGAAAAACAAGAGTCAACAATTCAGCAAAACATACACCATTAAATTTGTCATGCCTTAGGCAAGAATGTGTGGAAAAACCATGACTAGTAAAGCAAGTGTATTGATGCAGGGGCTCAGAAGCGCTTGAGGAATCCTAACCGGTCTTTATGTATTCACTTCTGGATGAGCTTTATAGGTCTTAGGGTACTTTTGTATTGGTTTGTGACAACTTTTTTTTTTTTAATGACGCTAATTAAGTTCTTCCCCTGGATATAAAGATCTGCTTATTAGGAGAAACAAAAAGAGAAAGAAAGAGATGTACAAGACTGAATATGTGCAAGATGACGGAAGATATCTTTCATTAAAATAGTCTAGGGCACCAGCAATATTAGCAAGACCTGAACCTAGTACATGTTTTCAGTCTTATAATAGGCCATGCCTAATTCTTTCCCACTGTACTTTACTGAATTTCCCTGAATTATGGTTTGATTATATTTTTCATTGATTAGCCCACATGCAAGTCTTGTCTCAACCCCAGATGCAAATTTCTGTTTAAAAAAATAATTGGAATGTAGGTATTTAGCTGGTTAAATGTCCCAATAAAAAGATATTTTCAAAGGACCCTGTAGAGGGGCAAGAGAGTAAGTATCCAAGTAATTTTAAAAGCACTGCCTGCTGGACACAGTGGAAGTAATCCCTATTGTATATCCAGAGAACCCTGGAAATGAGACTTGCATTAAAATGTCTACCTTCCCTGGATCAGATTACAGTTTATCATCCTAAATCAAATGGAGCTTTTCTATTAGCAGAACATCCAGGTGGAAAAACTTCACCTTAATCTGAAAACAGGCAATTGCATCCAATTCTATTTTTGGTTTAAATAATAAAAAATTATTTGGGATTAATTTGAGAACTCCACTGTTATGAAGAGTCAGCCCCAAAGAGCTGTATTTTGCATTGTGAGGTTTACTCTATGACTTTCAATACCACGTTTCACCCTTTCCTACTTCCCTTTGCCTTCCCACTCTGTCTCCTCTTTCTATGTAGAGTGAGAGCTCTTTAAGGCAGAAACTGCCTTTTACCATGCACCTATACAGCAGCCAGCCTAACAGGATCCCAGTCCCAGTAGAAGGCTCAAGGTACAGCTATAATACAAATAATAAATACTGCAACTAATAACAACAGTATGGTAAAATGTCTTCCCCAGGGAAGTGTTGGAAGACCAGTCCCTGGTGTCATTTAAAACTAAACACCAGAAAACATACCTGCACTAACTGAATAGAATATACAGTCTTTATGATATGGTGATGAGAGAGAATCTTGATGGGGATGGGAACAATTATTTATCTGCATATTTGGCTGTTTCTTTAGGGGATTTAAAAATATCTCTTAGTAACATTTTTGTTCCTCGCTGCTAAGCAGCAGTAGAGATCTCCGGGAAAATAAATAAATAAATAAGAAATACATAATCCCCAAGGTGTAATCCCGGAGTATGGAAACTCACTTCACTTAAATACCTCCCTCTGGCATAATTGACTTTTCATGTGCATGTTAATAATGATATTTCAGCAGGTTGTGAGGGCTTGTTCTTTTCCCCCACCCCCCATCCCCTTTGGTAAATTATGTTATTGGGCATGAGGGGGGGGAGGGACACCTTATAAATCTAATTATGTTTTCACTTATATTTAACAAGTCAGCACAATCTGGTAGTATGCGCGTATGTATTTACTGTGCAGTCCCAATATTTACAGCTGACCTAATCAGTTGTAGGACAGCAGCACTGAGCAACATTTTATTGTTCCGATACCATGTATGTGCTGGGGACAGCTGCTAAGATGCAAAGCTCTCCAGAGGACACCTTGGAGTCCTTGCCATACTGACATTTGCCTTTGCTGCTGAAGTACAACATAGGGTTTTGGAGGGAGAGGAGGCATCATTTATTAAGCCTCTTCAGTTTGCAGTGATGGCAAATTGCTCACAAGCAGCAACAAGGCAAGAAATACTAGAGTTTGTGCATCTCTCTCCCCCTACTAGGTTCCTGTTTACTCCCTGCAAATTCTGGTATGACACTGTTTGCCAATATGTCCTGTCACCCTCTCTAGTGGATGCCTTGGAAGAGTGTAACAGCTTGCTATTACTGACAGCTCAGTATCAGACCATGATACGCTTCCTTATGCTGAATGGAGCAGCTCAGGTTAGGAGAAGTCCCCGTGCAAGTCAACTGGACCGGCAAACTAAGTACACCATAGATAAGAATACTGCAAATCACACCTTGCCTTAGACAGCAGATGACTATGCTCTGCCACTAGTTTGTAAACCCTGCTGGGAAATCAGATCCCTCTGGCTAGGAAGAATTTAGGTGGCCTAGAAAGGACTCCTCTAGCATGCATTACTGATGCTAGACAGAAAGGCTGTAGAGTGTGATTTCTCTTGGATCTCCATTTGTCTTTACAGCAAACTTCTTTTAGAGTATACCAGAGTTTGCTACTCTTCCAGGTTGCTGCCACCGTCACACTGCAATTAAATATCTGAGGAAAGAGCAAATCTTGGTGCTGGCTGTTTTTGTTTCTACCACTAGTTGCTCCTGCCTCCGCTCTGGTCTCTCAGAAGAAGCCAAACAAAATGTGCTCATGACTCAGCTGTTCAGTGATGGTATCTTTGGGCTTCCGCCTGGAAGGTAGTGAGCACTTTCAGGAGGTGTACCAATCCCTTCCTTCTCATTCCTCTTGTTCCTCCACAAGGGGTATCAGGAGTCCACAGCACAGGCTTTGAGCTTGCAGGAGAATACGAGAGGCTAAGGATTTGGATGCATAGGCATAAGTTGTGTTTTCTATGCTGTTCAATTAATCAAGATAGGGAGAAGCCATAAACTATCCACTTCAACCACAAACACCACCAACAGCAGAAGAATTAGTAAGAGGCACACCCTGCTGTCCCCACTTTCCACACAAATTCTCAGTAAGTCAGTCCAGGAAATCCCTGCTCAGCATACACACAGCTTTACATTTCTTACCCATCAACAAAACTCCAAGGTAGAAGAACACCAAGGAGCTTGACTTTGCAAGCTCTCCATCTGAAACATGCGATTCTCTATAGAATTTCAGTTTCTCTGAAACAAAGGCAATGAAATAGAATTGGGTTCCTTTTGTATAGCCTTCAGTTGCATTTAGGTTGTGCCTGCAAATGGCTACCATGGCATTTGAGGCTTCAGAAATGCTAGACAAAGGAGCTCTAAGTAATTGGTTATTCATACCAACTGCTCAGAAATACAGTGCAGCGTTATAAAATAGTAATTCCATCCAGTATGCATAAAACAGTCTTAAATATGGTGAGCACTTCATACTTAACACACCATTTCATTCCAAAGGGAGCTGCTTTTCTTTGTGAGGTTCTTGCGCTGGAATCCAGAAGCTAAAACTCACTCAGAACTGCTGAGTTTTTTCCTGAAAGTGAGGGAAACCTTTGTCACTTCTGCAGGTGGAGGAAGCATACACTTAACACATAGCCAACACACTTATGTGACCTGTACGACCTTTTTTCTCTCATCTTGCATGGGAAAGAACAAGAAGTGTTCTTGCCTAGAAAGAATCACAGCTTACACTTGAAAAGGAGGGGTTCCCAGGGCTGATCCTGAAGGAGTCGGTGGATTTCTGGACTGGTCCTGTAGGAAAGGGGAAGTCCAAGGTGCATGGGGGTGTTGGGACTGGGCCTGTCCTTAAAAGGATGGAGGAGGAAGATGCTGGTCCTGCAGGGAAGGTGGCATGCTCTCAGTGCTCTATGAAAACATGGTCCTCCATACAAGAAAAAAAAAAAAGCCAGAGAGTAGGAAGAGTTCAAACTCCGTATTTCTACCATCCTCATACTTACAAGTGACTTGCAATTATTTACACCACTATTCTCTGTGAGTCAATCCATTTTTAACTTCTTCATTTTCCCATCAGGAAATCAAAATTCAGAAATGGTAAGTGGCCTGAAGTCCCAGATTGAATCTGAGGAAGCAGATCAAGAAAATGAGCTCAAGTTTCCCAAATCCTGAAGTAGCTATTTAACAGCTGGAACAGCTTTTCTGTGACATTTGATCTAGTCCTTTCTGGGCCGTAATCTGAGGTCATGGACCATTAAGCCCAGCGTTATAACACCAGGCAGTGATTTGAGGATGTACAGCAGCACCCTCTGAGATTTTTTTAAGAGCACCAGAGCCTACCTACATCTCCTGCTTTACACGGTGATGTAGCGGTTCAGGATACATGACGTTACACCTCACACTCCTCTGGTCTGTATCTTTGCTGCTAATCTGCATTCCTCCCCTTGTCAGCATTTGACAGGAGGCACAGCAAAGTTCTCCATGTCACATGTGTTTAAACATGTCCAATGCATACAGATGGGAAAGGAAAGGTTGGACTGGAGGAACATTCAGACACACGTATCTTTTTATCTCACAAACTGACAGATGAACCCTCTCACATACCCTTAACTTTCTTGTGATGTCGTAACTATTGCCAAACCACACTAACCCAGATGAAACAGCTAGCGATTCCAAACATACCCCTGGCAGAAAAAGGGAACATCTCTCTGAATAGGTGATTTGTCAACCTTAAGCTGTAGTTGTGCTACACAGGTGTGCTAAAAGCAGGTGCATTTAGCCTTAGCAACAGGATACCTCTTTCTACAGCCCTGTGTTCAGTGAGGTGGGAGTTCGATGAGTACAGAGAGAGCTCTCTGAGGATGCTACATGCCACTTGAATCCTCTAGGTCAAGTTAAATGGAAGTATCATAAGTGAAGTCAGAGAATGAAAATTCAGAACAGCCTGTCTTACGCAGGCACTAGTAACTATCTCAGAGAACTCTCTTATGGGCTTCTAAACCAAGATACTTGGCCAACTCCACAGAGCTGGGCTCAGTCCCACCCTTTATCACAGACCTCCCAGGTTACTGTGAATAACCCATGCAGGGCCTGACTGCCCAGGGCAGCTCTGAGGTGCTGCAAAGATGCAGAACAGGGAGAAAAGCTTTCATTTACTTCCATTGCCTGACCAGGTCCCGAAGGAGTGCAGGGTGCCTTTGTCTCAAGAAGCCCTATTGCTTCTTAATACATTCTGTTCTAACTGACTGCACTCTGCCATTTATAATCCTGCTAAAATGACAATAGTAGCTCCTTTGACTAAAGCTTGCAATCTCTTTTTAGATTCATGAGAACAAACTTGCGAATAGGGAGATTTAGTCGGCAAAAAGCATTGCAGGTACTGGAGACGTACTCATCGACATTAGTTGGGGTCTTTTCCATCTAACCATCCCCTTACCTCCCTCACAATGAGTTTGGAGGAATTCAGAACACCACGTACCACTTAAACTACAGTATATGGAGAGTGGAAGAATGAACTAAAGTGCTTATAATTAAGCTCTGTTTTGCTCTGATACATCCAGAATCCTAGGGGAAACCAATGGCAAGGTCTTATGCCTGGCAAAGCTCCTGTTCCACCTCAGGCAACCACTCTATCCACATTATAATTGGTGCAGAACTGCAGGTTTGTAAACAACTGTTTTTTATTAATACACATTTATACTGAAATGTCATCTTGTCCTTTTAAAATCTAAGATTGCCTAGGAAACAAGAAGAAAACCAAGCAGGTGGAGAGCTCCTACGGTGTCAATGTCTTTCTGTTCATTTGCCATTGACTTTTATTAAGATGTCTTTGCAGTTTATGGAAGTCTCTTTTCTGGGAGGTAGCTGGCTTTCAGGGACCTTACTTACATCTATGCTGGTAAGTGTGTTGGACTGAAAATGGGCTCCAGCTTCTTTCTACATGACATTACTACATGGAGTCCTCCAGGTGTCAGCACGTTTGTGCTTGTTCACTCAGTCTGGCTGAGCGCAGTGTGAGTGAGTTGTGCCTTTATCTCAACCCTCTGCAGTTCAGAGGCACGTTTTATAACGGGGCTTGGCTGCCACCTGCTGCTTAAAGGATTTGCAAGCGTTTGAAATACAAGTAGGCATGTGTGTGTACATCCACATTCAATGGAAAGCTCGTTGTCTATTCTTTAAAGCAAAGCACCATCTCCAAGGAGGGGAGACACTAGCAGAGAAGTTTACAGGAGTCTAGAAGGTGTGCATTTTGGTCTTAAATCCTTAATGAAAATGCAGCAAGCTTCAACTTGGTGTAGTTACACATTGATTTGAGAGGCTGTTCTCTATTTCAACAGAAAACTAACACCTAACAAAACCCCACATCTTCAAAATGGAGACTGAGGTGAAGAAGGAATAAGTTGCTCTGCTTAGGGTTAGATGTTACCCTGATTAATGTTATCTCCATCCAGTTAAGATTTGCAGTCCTCAGAGCAAACACCATTAAGTGTTGCTGTACAACTTGTACAACCTCAAAAACATCTGTTTTGTATTCTCATGAAGACAAAGACCTAGACACACTTCCTCAAGGAATCTTGACCAAGAATCTAGTACAAACCAGACACAAAATTCTGTTTTTATCCAGCTGTAGTTTTTGCTTCAATTATACACGTGCTATAGTAATAAGAGACATTTGCTTCAAGAACAGTATGAACAGCAGTACGAACCTGTTAACAAGTAGAGTGAAAATATTGAACAAGGTATATTCTATCCTACTCTTTTTAGCCAAGAAGGTTTGACTCCTAAAGAAAAGCATAAATTCAAAGCATTTAAAGTATAATGATAATCTATAAGACTTACTAGTATCATCAGAAAACTCCCTATTTTATCAGGTGAGTAAAGGGCTATGTATTCCAACCTATCCTTCCAGATAAATAGTTAATAAAAATACAATTAGCAGATATTCATTGAACCTTTTTTTTTTGAGAAACATTTTAAAAAATTACCTGAGAGAGGTTTTGAGTAGAGTCTCTTTTTATGGGGACATTTTTTAATCTGCCCTGGATGCCATATATCACTGTGACAGGCTTTACAATGGAACTGTGCCCTAGAAAACAAAAGTGAATTAGGCAGAACTGAACTGTGTTTAACTGATGAGAGAATAAATGAACTTACTTGCTCTTGAAAGTTTTTCTGTTCCAGACTTTTTTCAACAAAACAGTAATAGGGAATCTTACTTTTTGACTTCTGCCAGGGAACGAGCAATAAAAAAGCCTACTGTATTGCAATGAAGCTTTATCTGCATAGATGGATTGATCAGGATAGCGGTGTATTGGGAAACTGTCCAAAGAGTCATCACAGTTTGTCTATCTGGTGACATTTTTCACCACTGTTCTGAGAATTCAGACTACGTGATCATAACAGTTTCCTCTCACCTCACAATCCTACATTAAACCTCTTTGTTATAGCTTCTGTGACTTATGAGAAACATGAGACATGAAAAAGTTAACATGCTTCTTCAATGACACAAAGGGAATTTACTGTCCGCAGAAACATGGGGGAGCTGTGCAAGAACAGGGACTCAAAGCATGTAAATCAGCTTTTGTTAGGGTTTCTGCAGTTTATTAAACTCTGAGTCGCCTGATGATTTGGTGGCTTTTTTTTTGTAATTAATTTGCTAAATTGTAAACTTCACAGGAAACAGGTTCTTTCACTTCCACCACATTATTTTTGAACATGTTTAATGTAATAAAATCATTCATAGTTTACTGCAGCCTGGATGGGCCATTTCTCCATGGGTCCACAGAAAATCCTGAATACTTACACTTAAAATACAAGTTCTATGCAATTGAAGATACTAAGGATGTGCAGAGTTTGAGGCATCTGCTCTAATGATGAACATGCCAAGCAAAACAAGGGGAGGAAACCTTATTTTCTAACGCCCCCCCCTTTTACATCCAGAGGGAGTATCCCTGCTGTGCTGGGCTGCTTTAAGCACATCTATGTTCAATCCCCTACAAGATCATTAAATTTACCAGTTTCCCCTACAAAGATCACTCAAGATACCAGTTCAGTCCAAATTCCTATTGCTTTCAACCCACTTAATGAATATTGGTAGTGTAAATAGTACAGGGAAGATGACAAGGTTGTTAATGTTTTCCTTCTACACAAGAGAAGGCCTGTACTCACCTCCTCCAGATTCATGGCTCAGAGGACAAACAAAATATGAATGACTATAATTATTACTACAGATATTGTAGCAACATCTAGATGTCCCACTTTTAAAAGAGGTATCTCTTCTGTGACAACTGTTGTGTAAAGAAAGCAAAAATATAGTCTGTCTCTCAAAGAGCATGCAGCTTCCTTTTCCCTCTTGCCTTCTCTTTTCATCATTCTGTTTTCAGCCAGACAGTGTATGAACTCAAGGAAGAATAGATTGAGTTGTGGCCCATTTTCCATTAGTGCTAAGTAATTATCTCTATGACTTCTTTCAGCATAGAGTTCATTCAACACTTCCAGAAGAGAGCCCCAATGTATTTCTCACAGCAGTGTTTCCCTACAAACCTCTGTTTTCAGAGTTTCTATTGTACAGTTTCATCAAAACAGCCATTTCCTTTATAAAAGTGGAGAGAGAAATAATTGCACTCAATCTACATTTTTCTGGGCGATTTCTCGAGCTTTTTAAAGATCTAAGGCACTTACTTATTCCTCTTTCTGAACTAGTTCCAGCTTCCCCATTAGGATGTCTTGTATTTCACCATTAGAACAGAGTATTACCTGGCCCAGGATCAGATCAGCTTCAGAGAGTAAAAACTCTGCTGCCAGCATTGACAAATTATCCCTTTATGACAACACTTTACAGCATTTAGGAACTTCTGTAAACTCATGTGGCTAAAAAAAACCTGAGGAGGTATTTCCTTTACCAATGAAAATAAATACGCTTGAGTCACCCCAAATCAAAGTGAAACTTATGCTGTTTGCATGTAGAATAGAAGTTAAGAATGGTGTTTCATCTCTCACCTCTTGCCTGATTATCTGTGAGAAAAGAGGAGACAGAAGAGATTGTTGTATATGGTAAAACTCACCGCAGCACTTAAGTAGCCAGTGCTTGACCCTGTCTAAATACTGTGCATAGGAAGATAAAAGGTGTATAAAACCTGTGCAGACCCTGGGGCATGTTTCTTCGGAGTTCTTTGACAATTGTTAGTTTGGAATTACTTGACTTCTTACTAGAAGAGAAGTCTCCCAGACAATTACCTCTCTCCTTGACTGCCAAATTTGAGTTCAGTTCCCAAGAGGACAAGGTTCAGTTTCACGAAGCACAACCCGGGGAAAGAAAGCAAGTCACAATTAGTCACAGTACCTCTGTACTGTGAAAAGACACATCTGGAAGGAAATAAAAACAACCACATCTGTACCACATACTGACAAACCTTGATAAAAGTCATGTCTGCAAAATCACTGGAGAGCTGAAAAGTCGTTACATTATAGTCTTTGTCTTCAGAAGCATTTTGTCCTTCAAATATTTTCTCTTTGTCTAAAAGAATCAACCATAAAGATAACATTTATTGAAAAGTAAAGCAAGTAAGATATGTAATCTAACACTGGGCCAATACTCTAACACCATATGGTACTAGATCAAAGGCCCTTAGTTACTGGAAGCAGAATGACATCAGCTATATGTTGTCAGAGACACTATCAGAGTTAATAAACAACACCCCAGGGAAAGCCTTAACCCTTCTAGACACTTCCAATTCATATTGCCATCGAACAACAGGTGTTATTACTGCACACAAAGAAAGTCACAGGGAAATTTCACGACTGCGAAGTATTGGGAGCTCATTATTTGAGGAAAGTTACATCTTTGCAGTAAGATTAACCTGCCTCCTTGGTTATTCAAATGAGGACTGGTCTTGTGTTAAGTTTTACCAATCATAAATAGAGTTATTAGAGGTGCAATTTATTGCTTAACTGTGACCAGCTACTCACTCCAGTATGAGCACTTTTTTTCCCCCTTTGGTAGTTGTGTAACTAGGGAAGGGTTGTTTATACCTAGGTAGTTAAAGCAGCAAAACATTCTACTGCTTACAGCTCCTTCAGGTTTTAGACTGCCACTCCTTGCGTCACAGTATATGCTCTTCTCTTGGCATATGAATGCCTTCCACATAAAACTTAATAGGTTACTAAAAATGTGTAAAAAAAGTGTTGCTTTCCGAATAAAAAATATTTAATGGATTTTGACATAAGAGGTTTTTTTTCAATGTAAAAAGTTTGCTGAGTTTTCATAGCATGATTAAAAAAAACTTTAAAAATCAGTTTTGCCAGCTTTGCTATTGTGAAATATTTGGACTTGAATGAAACAGCATGTGTCAATAAAAAAAAACACTAACAAGCAGCCCAATTCTACATACAACTTCTGCATTGATAAACTCTGTATTTATTTCGCCCGATATCTATTTAGTTTCTCTAAATGAATTTTGTGAAAAGTCCCTGAAGAGAGAAATAGCAGTCAAATTCTTTTGTGCAGGAGATTAATGTGAAGTATCACATATAGCCACTAGGTGATAGCAAAAGCATGTCCACTGCAGGGCTAGCAAGCCTGAGACTTGTTCAGGCAACTTCATGCCTGATAGTTCAGTCTATGTTTTTATTAAATCTTCTGGTATTGATTTGGAAATATCTGAGCAACTTGTGTACTGTAAAGTTAATATGTAGCTTATCAATTTTGCGTTGTAGCAGGTACTGATGAGAAAAGACAAATAAAAGGAGGATAAATTTGGATCACCTTCCTTGCAGAGAGACGACAGAATTTCTAATTGTCACTGTTCTTGTGCAAATTGCTCCATAAGACCCAACCAAAGAAATAACTAAGCCTAAAAGGATACTGAAGAAAAGCATCCTATTAACTGGAAAGGGTACATCGGACTGATGTTTCTGGGTGTCAAGCAGGAGTGGTTCTGCTGAAGTGCTTTAAGCACAGATTCAAATTATGAATGCCAGAGAGAATGGAATCAAGCACACAGAGAAGCTAACAGGGTCCATACTGGGAAGTAACCAAAATTGATTTATTGTGTTCTCTCAGAGGCAGTGGAGCACCAGCATTACATCATTGCTTTTGAATCTCCAGCAATAGAAGAGGCGCTTCCATGTATCAGTTAAATGCAGCAGCATGGCTTGCTATGGGCCATCCTTTGCTTTGGCACCTCCTTGAACACTCCTGTAAAATGGATCTTTAGGTTCTTTTGCTTCAGCATGCTCTACAGTACTCTCTTCATCTCTTGCACAGAATTCAAGTATTAAATTAGAAATAGTCTGTTAGGTTTTCTTGCCTTCTGTGCCAAGCTTAATCCCAGCATGACCAAGATAGGCTTCAAAAGACCTGGCTGCAGTTTCTACTCAGAAGTCAGGCACGTATTTCAGGGAAGATCCCACTGGGCTGTATTCACATTATTTAGACAAGTGAAGGATCTACCTCAGTATCCTCTTTCACAATGAACAAATTAGTTAGGAGAGTAGACAAACCAGGAACAAGGCAGCTTTGTGCTACGAAGCCTAGCTTCATTTCAGCAAAACAGATGATACTGTCTCCTGTCCTCCAGTCCCAGCTGCGCATGTTCGGCAGGTATACCTGTTTCAGAGTAGAAAAGTGATTACAGATCAGCATAGAGAGAGGCAAGGCCACAATGTTCCTGTAAAATGACAATTCTTATCTTCCTTGCCTTCACCATTCTTTTTCTTTTTCCCCTCCAGATCTGGGCTGGAATATGCTAACAGATAGCTAAGTAGACTTCTGAGGATCTTTGGGTGGGTTTGGTTTTTTAGGTTGGTTGTTTTTTTTAAACATTAAATGTGTGTATTTGCTGACAAGCTTGGCAAAAACAATACAAACAAAAAGTTGTTCTTTATTTTTAGTAATGTTAAAAGATATTCTAGATAGGTTAGTAACTGGATGATTAAGAGACACTGGATAAAGATTCTGTTTTTATAAAAGGCAGAGATTTTTGATTCCATAAAGGCCAGAATTTCAACCGTGACAACCCAACAGACATTGCGATACCTTGTTACAAGACTGAATTACCCTTAAAATTACACTCATGTTTGGATAGTGATTCTTGTTGGACAGCTCTCTATCCAAAAGGTATAATTTCTGATTAATATGCCCAGTTCTGCCTAGGATGTCTCATTTTCCAAGTTTACTCTGGCAGATAGCAATTGGAGAGCAGTGACAAAGAATGGCATACGACCCAATGCCCATATCTGGGACCTCTACGCTTTAAGCATATCCAAGTCCACTATATGGAGAGGAAGGTAGTCACTGTCAAAAGATTTGAAGCTAATGGCACATGGCTTGGACACAGGGTGAAGAATCATACCTGTAGCCCACTAAAAGTCTAGAGCTAAGAGAAGCAACAATAATAAATATTACTTGCTTCGCCAATTCCACCTGTAAACTTCACTCAAACTCATGAATGAAATTACTAAATGAATAAACTAATGAACTTTCATCCCGGCTTGTATCAGGAATAGTGTGGCCAGCAGCATTAAGGCAGTGATCGTCCCGCTGTACCCGGCACTGGTGAGGCCCCACCTTCAATACTGTGTTTGGTTTTGGGCCCCCCATGACAACAAAGACATTGATGTGCTGGAGTGTGTCCAGAGAAGGGCAACAGAGCGGGTGAGGGGTCTGGAGCACAAGTCTTCCGAGGAGCGGCTGAGGGAACTGGGGTTGTTCAGCCTGGAGAAAAGGAGGCTGAGGGGAGACCTTATTGCTCTCTACAACTATCTGAAAGGAGGTTGTAGTGAGGTGGGGTCGGTCTCTTCTCCCAAGTAACAAGCAATAGAACAAGAGGAAATGGCCTGAAGTTGCACCAGGGGAGGTTTAGATTGGATATTAGGTAAAATTTCTTCACCGAAAGGGTTACCAAGCTTTGGAACAGGCTGCCCACAGCAGCGGTGGAGTCACCATCCCTGGAGGTGTTTAAAAGACAGGTAGACGTGGTGCTGAGGGACATGGTTTAGTGGTGGTTTGGGCAGTGCTTGGTTGGACTCAATCTTAAAGGTCCCTTCCAACCTAGATGATTCTATGATACTATGATTCTATAATATCTGCACTTTGGTAGATGCCCTACAAATAGAAAATAAAGATAATCCAATTTGGAATTTGGACTTCTGGACTGTTTTGGGGGTATGCTAATTATGCCATGAGATTCACACAATCCAGCAGTACTAAGAGTTCCCAATTCAAGTCTGCCCAGTACAAAGATGTGTAGAATTATCAGACCTGACAGCAGAGCTGCACCAGACAGTAGTGTGCAACTCTCTCCAGTGTAAAGGAGCCAGACTCCTGAACTGCTAATATTCAGGATATTGAAGAAGGTAATTACACCATATTTAGTAACATTATATTCTGTATGGGGTTGCAAGGCTGCACAGCTGCTACCTGTCTCAATCCTTCAACACATCTGATAAAATCATAGCAGAAAGCAGTCAGTTGGCTTTCAGACTTCTCCAGGCAGAAAAAAATGTGACAGGACAAATATGTTCCCCTGCCAGCAGCACTATCTGTGTCACTGTTAATATCAATCAGATAGAGAATAAAAGCACTGGAGTATCTCATCCTACCTTATGATATTGGAAGTATCTTCAGTATAAGGTTGTAAAGAGTGAACATCTGCTAGAATGAGGCAAGCATTTGCAGATTCCATCTGCATCCCAGAAGAGAAAAGTTAAATCAGGGTTAACCCCATATGAAGTACAACAATCTCCAATAGAGACCTTGACTTAGTGGTACACGTCTTTAGTTAAAACCCTGTGTAAGATCATCACGATCCTATTACTTGGAGTTGTACACATGCCTGAACACTTCAATACTGATGCAGCTCCAGTCAAGCATACCATATGCAATGCATATTTCTATTTTCAAAGTGCTGGAACATGTGAAATTTTTAAGTTTCTAGTGCTAACATCTTCCTAGAAGAGGTTACAAAATAGGCAGCTTTGCTATATTCTTCCCCAGCAATGTCCAGCCTAAGCACTTCAAGGGTCAGTATTTGGGCAGGTCAGAAGACCTCTGTCTCAGTCATCTAATCAATACTAAGGCTATGTAATGAAGTCATTAATAACAAGAAGTTTCATTTAAGGTGGAGGTTTTATAGTCTGCTGGGAACTGGATGGAGATCTACCACTGTGGTCTAAATAGGATACTAACAAATAGAAACCATGCTAAAGTTAAAGCCGGTGGTGGTTTTTGTTTGTTGGTAGTGTTGGTTTGTTGTTTGGGTTTTTTTTTTTCTTCAATCCACGTCCATTCCTTCTGCTTCCATTGGAAAATTTTACTGAGTATTCAGTATTTCAAAACACGAGGTTTCTTCTTTTCTGGACATCCATGAATGAAACCCAAATATGATGCATGCTCTAAGGATGAGCTAACTGAGGACTATTCCAATTATTTAAATACCATTCTGAGAAATGTTGTACTCCATAATATTCCTCTTTGTTGTGGTTTGGGCCAGATTGGCCCAATCTGGTGGAACGACAGATGCTCGCTCTCTCTTGCTCCACTCCTGAAGGGAGGTAAGAGAGAGGAAGAGAGAGACTTAAGAGTTTAGAGGGAACTAAACTACTTTAATGAAATATTAATAATAAAATAATAAAAAGAAAATAATGAAATAGATACAAAACAGTATCAAGCTCCCAGGATGACAATCACGTCACCAGCAGGCGCTGGGGAAGTCCCAGACTGGAATCAGTGACGGACGGGAACTGGATTCTGGATCAGGATCAAAGGCAGATGTACAGACAAAGAAAGGAAGAGAGAAAGAGAGAGCGACCCTTTGATCCCTCAGCTTTTATACTGAGCATGAGGCAGATGGGATGGAATACCCTGTTGGTCAGTTTTGGGTCACCTGTCCTGTCCGCTCCTCCCCACAGGTGTGACCCCTCTACGCTTTTCTGTTTCCGACCCTCCAACGGGGCAAGTAACAAAGTTGGCTGGCCTTGGTTGTTACAGCAATAAGGATAAGCAGGAGCCTCTCTGCATCCCATTCCTTGGCATCAACTGTAAACATGGGTCTTATCACTCTGAGAGTGAACAGTTTCTGCACAACATGCCGTTAATTTCAGCAGTTAGAAGAGGCCTAGCTATAAAGTAAAGTCACTGAACAAAATTGGTCCCGTTTTACCTCAAACCAGGACACTCTTTCAAAACCAGATGATCACAGTTTAGCTTCCCCCTTTATTTCTCCTGTTTCAGTGCTTAAAAAAAATGTATAGCCTGAGAAGTCTGTTATACCTGACTCTCGCATTCTCAGTTCCCATGAGTGGTATGTTGGTATGCAAAAGGTATCAGTAAAATAAGCAGGGTTGCTTGAAGTGTAAATCTCAACATGAATTGAGTAAATGCAGCTCAAGCATCCTTTCATAAGGGACAAGATTTTCACAAGGCTGGCTTATCTACAAGAAAGGGCAAATGATTAAGTTCTTACCCCAACTCTCTTCAGATCTTCAGAGTTTAGTGCAGAGCCATAAAAGAAAATCGTGTAGGCTGAATAGCATTTGAACACAGCTTCCAGCTCCAGACTAGGAGTAGACCTGTTCAATACAAACAGCAACGGGGGGGGGGAAGTCCATCAATCTCTCATAATTACATTCTCTGCAAGTCTCCATTTCTCAGAGAAGCCATTTGCCATAACTACTTGCTGTTTAAAAAAAGCTACAGGGATTTTGGCAGCTCAGTTAAAGTACATAGTTTAGATTTTAATGAAAACAAGCTTTTATAAAACTTAACAGTCATGGAAATGTTTCCTGGATTTTTCCTGTCTTCTGCTATTGTCATTAATTTTTCATGAGTATCATTCCACAGCCATCCACGCAGCTCTAATTTTACAGCTCACTGTTACTCCACAAGAGTCAGGAAATGACACTTCCTAGGGCTTGATTCTGCATTCTCTTTTCAAATGAAACTGCTGAACTTCAACTTTCTCTCCAACTCAAGTGTTATTTTCCTATTCAATTTATGCAAACTGTATCTCACCCAGGAACTTTTGTCACGTTCTCTTCCACGTGAGCTGTACAATACATTATCAAGCTATTCCTATGTTGATCCCAGTAATGAAGCATGCCCTGTAGGAAGGTATCCAATTTTGATTAAACAACAGGAGTTGGAAAATCCACCCATTCTCTGAGCAGTTTGTTTCAGTGATTATTAATCACTTCTCACTTTTGAAAAGCCATGCCTTGCTTCTTACTTGAGTTTGCTCAACTTTATACTCCAGTTATTAGCTTTTGTTATGCCTATCTTTTCCAGATTAAAGAAGATTTTAATACTGGTTGTGAAGCTACTTAGGTACTTTTATTGAACCAAACTCCCTATCCTCTTCCTGTTACGCTGAACAGACTGAACTCTAAAGCACTTTTTCCTGTCTTTGAAACATTCCTGTACCTCATTTCCATGCACCCTTAATTCAACCGCTCTCTGGAAATATCATGGTATTTCAAAAAGATATGCCTACAATATTTAATATTCTGTTCATCTCTTGCCCCACCTCCACTGCATTCCAAGGTAAAATCATGTTTGTGCAACCACCCCCCAGTGAAGTTTCAGCTTTCAGAAACATGTCTAATAGCTTCAGCTAGGCAGAAGAAGGGGATCTGACAGGACAGTTGAAATGCCTGATATTTTTGGCACAGAAAAGTGGCTTCACTTTCCTCCCTTTGCCATATGCCAGCATGACCAAGTTACAAATTTTTTCCCCAGGATGAAAAAAAACATATAAGAAATTGAGACAGCTGACAATTATTTGATTGCCAGACTTGGCAAGACTTAAAGTCCGCTATATCTGGCAAGGCTGGTTTACCATGCAATTTACAGGGAAATTTTTTTTTTTTAATTGATCACAACAGAAAACATTTTATCATTAACATTCTAGCATGAAAGCTTCATTGCTACAATTTGGTTTGTAACTCCCATTAATTAGTTAATTAGCATTGCTTTCCTTTACTTTCAGATCTCCTATATTTCCCCTAAGCGTTCAGGGAATCCAAGTGAAATATCTCAGAAAAATAAGGTTACTTACTCTCTCAGAAAAAGGATTTCTGTGCAAACATTTCCCTTGTCCCAAAGCAAAGTCTCGTAGGAATGTAGTGACACTCTCTGGAGTGGTATTACCACAGACAACAACATAGCTACAGGAAGAGATCAAGCAAGATTTGTCACTTTGAAAACAGCAGAATGGTTGTTGCAAAGCTGATATTGTATGAAACTACACACCTGCTTGTAGTATCGTAAACCCAGTAATGCAGAAGACAATTTGTGTCTTTGGTTTGATGAAAATTTTATCTATCGTTACTATGTACTTCAGGAGTTATTTTAGAAAGGAAGAGGAACTGTAAGTATCGGAAGCAGTGAATGGTAGACATTCCAAAAACAGAGTCACAAAAGGAACTTTAAGACCTCATTAAACCCCAAGACAACAAAACCAAACCTTCACTGAAAAAAAACACACCACCACCATCACCAAAATAGGTTTCTTCAATCTCTAAGCTAGGCTATCATGTCAGCTAGCTTCTCTTCCTTTGAAATAAAGCCCATGCTGAATAGCGCTGTTGACAAGGTTTATTCAGACAGTCTTGAGGTAAGGATTAACCAAGAGTAAGTTTCAGGATTTCCTTTAAGTTACTACAGGAAGCTTTATTTAGCTTCTTATTTCTTCTGAGCTGGTTCCCAGCCTAGTCACCGAACTGATTTTTATTTTCCATAGACAAATAGCAGCCATACTTACTGTTTCCCACTCACCACTTCACCGGAGGATTTGTAATTTTTATGGCTTTCAACAATTTCCACAACTTCGGGGATAACGTTTCCAAGTAGTACCTAAGACATCAAGAAAAATCATCTTTCTCAGAGCCAATTCTGTCTCTCCTAAGCACGATAAATTAATTTGTAAGAGTTTAAATTATGTGGAACAACAATGAAAAATTTACTTTGGATTTGTAAAAATCACTTTATGTACAACTGTATGATGCAGTGATAATGGATTTATGCCACTGATACCTTAAACTAATTTTGCCTGGTATTTTGGCTCCTACCAGTATTTGCAGCCACAGGAAGAAACACTAGAAGCCCTGCCAGCTCTTAGAGACAATTACTCTATAGCCATGCCAGTAAATACTTAATGTCAAAATCCTTTTTGCTCATAGATGTCTAATACCTCCTGCAACCCTCCTAAGATCAAATTTTTGGTGACATTGCTGTTCACTGTCTGTCCCCAGCTGCCATTTTCAGAAAAGAAATACAGGTTTCTTACCAAACCACCAATAATGAAGAAAATAATGAAGGTTTGACCTAATGTTGTTTGAACCACAACATCACCATAATCAACAGCGGACATTGTCATCATTACTAGGTACGTGCATTTGAAACAGATGAGGGCCTGGGAATTTGCAGGCTCAACCCAAGGATCTCCATTGTCTTCTACCTGCCCAAGGGTGGGAAAAGAGAAAAGAAAGGAGTTTAAATAGGTTTTATTTTCAGTCCATCTCCAATTCACAATTATTTCATTAAAAAATTAGCACTATTTTAGTTATTGCAGAAGTGATTTATTACTGGGGAGGGAACAGGAGGGTATTCAACAGAACCACATCTGATAACATACGGAAGTAAGCTACACTGGCTTGAGTCATGCTTTGTCCTGGTACAACAAATTTGTTCTCTCCTAAGAGATTGCTGCATTTGTTAGGAAAAAAACATATACCTAAAGCTTACATGACAACACTGATTTAAGGTGACAAGGAAGGATGTGTAGCTGATTATACACACCAGGTGAATAAATCCTGCAGCTTTGAGCCAGGTGCTGATAAACACAGCAAAGAGCTCAGAGAGCTTGACTGAATAACTGGAGGTAGAAAGGGAAAAATCCCAGGACAGTTAAAATGTAATGTAACCTTTGCCAGTGTTAAAGTTTCCTACATGATCCTACTCCACTCAATAAAACTCTTCTCTAGTGAGTGTCAGATTACATACAAAGGATTTAGGATTAAAAAAATCTTTCTATCATAGGCAACGTCAAATAACCCAATTTTTTACATTTATCAATCTCAAACTTTTAAGATTTCATGCATTTATGATTTCCACCCATTTTCCCAACACTAGAGTTTTGCTGAGCTGACAGTTGTAAAATCTTTTGTAATTTCCAGTGCAACATCATTGATAGACATTTTTTTCCATATACAACACTAGTTTTCCTTTATTACCCGAGTCAGCCAAAATACACACATCATGGAGAATGTTAGGCTTCCAAATGCATATGGTGAGACTTTAACTTACTTGTTCTTCGTGATCCTAAGGAACTGTAGTATTTGTGGAAGTTCTAACGTAAGTGCTCTCAAAAAATGCAAACCTGTTAAGAAGTGAGAAAGTCAGAGGAGAAGAAAAAAGTCTGTCTAGAAGTGGAGTGTTTTCAGGTATTCAGGTATGTTTAAATATGCATGCTTTGTTTTTCACATATTTATAGTGGATCCTACCTCAACCCCGGCAAGAGAGGATAACATTGCTCAGTACTCAGAGCCTTTATGTCACTGGATTTCCACTTATGTCCTCAAAGGAGGCCTTGGATTATGAGAAAAATTAATAATTGAAGCACTTTGAGCCGTAACCTGAAGGCTTAAGTGACATACAGGTCCACTAGCATATAGACCCCAGAGCACGCAAGAAAACCATTCACAAAAATCAAGGTAACTCCTCATCCAGTTGGTCAGGTACAGTGATTGCTGAGATACTAAAAGCCAGGCAGACAGGTAAACAGAATGGAGACAGACTTGAGTAAATTAAAAGCCCCTCAAAATTAAAGGCGTTTTTGCCAACAAGGCATAGTTTTGCTCCCAAAGAACAGTTTCATACTGATGGTCAAAGCCTCCCTGAATTAAAATAAACTTGAAGGGAGTCTTGATGCAAGATGCAGAAGACCATGGATGGAAAGCAGGATCTCCAAGTCTTACTTACCAAGCCAATTCCTCTTTAAATAATAGGAAACAAAAAATGGAGGGATTGTGAAGAAATCCACGAGAGAATACAGCTCAAGCCAGAACCTCAGTTGTCATCTGCTGCCCCAAACCAAAGATGAATAACATCAAAAAGAATCAATGCATACAGCATCTTTAGATCATGGTTTCATCAGAGCAAGAAAGCAGCCCTCTGAGGAGATCCATTTTTGCAGTCTGCTTCCTTCTCTGTTATTTTGACTTCTGTGGACATGCCCTCAACATTCCTGTATTGTTTCAGAAAGGCTTGGGCTGGAGCCCCAAGAATACAAAATGGGTTGGACCCAAAGGTATAATGATGCTCTTTCTCGTCTTCTTTCTCATCTGCTCCTTTCATCTTTTTTCTAGGGTGTCTTTCCCTGTGGTACTGCAGTATCAGTAACAATGACTTATAAAACCAAAGGGCAGGCAAGACCCCAACCTCATTACATCAACCTATAACAGGGAATGTCTTGTTTTCTAACGACTTGGACAAAAATTCTAATGTCAAATGCTACAATCAAAATGTATTTCACACCAGTGCAAGTAATGTCATTTTAACAACAGATGGCACACAGCTATACAGTTTGTATAAGAAAAGCTGAAGAGAGACCTGACTAATTCATTCAGTGGTTTAAAGACATGGAGAAAGACAGACAAGGCTAATATATGAGCTGGGAAATGCTACAGAAATGCTGGAAATAACCAGATTCCAAAGGGAGAAAACAAAGTAATTATAAGAAAAGGTGAAAAAACAGAGTGGCTCTGAGTTAAGCTAAGGAAATCAAACATTACACTACAGAGCACCTGCTGTCCACACAGGTAAACTGCTCCCAAATACAGTTAATTTTTAACTCATTTTTCCCATAAAGTGCCCTTATCCAAGGTAAAGGAGGAAGAAAGCATTGAAGCCTGTATCTACATAAGGATGCTGTCTGGAAAGGACATGTTGAATTCTGCTGCTCTAAACAGGAAATAGACATTACAGCCAGTGGAGGGAAGGGCAAAAAAAGAAAACAAAAACAAGCAATAGAGTGGCTATAAAGTGACATTTGGTTTGGGTTTTTATTATGAAATAATCACTAAACCAAAATTTAAATGTGTTCAAAATTTTGTGTAATTTAAATCTCTACTTCCTCAGTAAGTTAGGTAGAATAAATGACTGTTAATAGCAGGTTTCATTAGCATTAGCAAGCATGTTAAAACATGACATTATTTATCTATCATGCAAATATACTGGAAAGATTCATTTTCATATATTTATAGAGTGCTTACGCAAATCCTTGTGTTGACTTCTTCAGGAAAACAGTTTCACCCTTCTCCTGTGGACCAGTATACTCTTCTGCATTCAGCTTAGTCAGCAGAAGACAGAGCTCCTGTAGCTGTTTCTCACTGAACCCCTCCTGAACACGGCCTTCTAAGTGCCAAGGGAGTAGCTGAAGCACTGAGTGGACTCCATCAAAGCCTGCCAGGTCAGCTTACAACGCCAATTTAAATTTTCTAGGCCAGCCTTGCTGACCTTGCATGAAATAGGCTTAGAGAGCGCCCAAAGCGTAACAGTGCAGACTGATGCAAGTGGTAGAACTGGGCAGTAGAAAGCTGTAGGAATAAGCTTTTCCCACTGGCACCAGCTGGTCCGACAATGGATGTCTGGCAGTGCCTGAAGAGATCACAGGCCACATTCCCACACTCACTTGCTGACATATTGCCTATACCAGGCTGACAGCAAGGTAGGTACATCAATTATGAGCCATTTGAGGAACCTCTTCCCCCACCTGTGCAGAAGATATTTTGTAAGCAGAAACACAACAAAGTAAATTAGTCTCAAAGGTCAGCCTAGGTGAACATCTACTCTCACCTACAGATGTAATGCTATTCATGGAAAGAACTCTGCGTAAATAGGATTAACTGCCTGTTTATTCGTTAAAAAAACAGCTCTTTCCCTTCTGAAGCTATTCCTAGATGTTTGTCAGATTTATAATGTCTTGGGATTAAACACAATATTGGATTGCTCTTGATGTATAATTCTGCTTCTCAGGTTTACCCCTGCTGACTGAATGCAGTTCAGAGTGCTCCACAGCTTTTATATTTTATTTATTTCATTTTATGATTCCATTTTATTTTTCCAGTGCTGTGCACCAGTCCAAGCAAAGAACTGAGAACAATGCTCTGGCATATTAAATCAAAGGGGTTTACATATTAATATCTTTTTACCCCTGAGCACATTCTACAAAATATATGTATTCAGGCGAGGACTTGTAGAGGCTACAGTGTGCTTTACTACTCAGTCTTGTTATTTTATACCCATCAAAATGTTTCTGAAGGCTGGATTTTATAGAAGAACCCCATTCCCATTTAGGTACCAAAAATAGATGGCCAGACTTTCAAAAGAGTTTTGGGTAGTGGGTGGTGAGCTTTATTAGAAGTCTAGCATTCTCTAAACATTGCAACAGCAATAGCTGGGCTTTGAATGCTTTTGAACATGTCTGTACCAAAATGGTTGCCGGACTCTTTTCAAAAGCTGTAGGATTCGGACATCTGTCCCTCAGTTCTGAAAAATCCAGCCTTGAATGTATATACACTAAAAACCTACATACAGTGAAACCTCAACAGCTGTAACAGAAAGATACAAAGCACAATTTTTCCTTTCTGGCTGCAATGCTGTAGTTCCCTGCACTACTCAGGCTGTGGCTATCATGCAGTTATGCCCAAGGTATGCTCTTCTGGCATCTGTAATCCCTGTAAACTATTGGCATCTTAAAGGAAGGGAGGAGTATGTACCTGACAAGCCATGGACCTCAAAGGAGCCTGTCACATATCAGTGCCCATAGGCTCCTCTGGCTGATATCTGTGGCCACAAAACAGCGCTTAAAAAACACATCAGCTCAGCAGCTGGTTTCTACAGTTTGTTTAAACAAGCTTTTTGGATAAACTTCAGTAGTCTACTTACTCAGCAAGACTGACAAAATAAATGAGAGCACCAATATTCAGAAGAAACACCAGTATCACCTGAAAACACAGACATCAAAGAGGATGTTATGAGGCTTACTCTGGTACTAACACAGTTTCCATCAAAAACAAGCACACATCTAAAAGACCACTTTTTCTGTTTTTCTATGACTTAAAGAAGAGGCAGAAGGAACAAAATTTGGTTACCTAGACTCCGCAGCAATTCCAAGATAGAGATTTTAGGCATATGCACAGTGAATCAAAATCTCAACCAATGCAAGTCAACACCATCATGTTAATTTGCTATTGCCAAGGGCTGGACGTAGCTGACCATGTAACTCCAGTTCTCTGCTTGTCATTGTGAAAGGCCAGGGAATCAAACTCATGTGACTAGTTGTGCATTTACTTGCAGCCACCAAAATCTAATATACAAAAGGATGCTCAGATTTAAAAAAGGCAGTTAAGTTCCATTGAAATGTGTCATTGGAATATTCAGCTTTGGTGTATAAAGACAGCACTCTCAGTCCTTAGGACATGCATTTAAAATAACAAAAATCATTACCACCAACGCTGTTATAATCAGTTTCTATTGAAAGAGTAAACCACCAAGCAAGCCATCAGGGCTGAATCACATGTTTGAGCTGATAGTATCATTTCTACCTGTGCAGTGAAGACTCTTATCCACTAGACCAATCTTTGTTTCCTTTTGTGTGGCCAGACATCTTTGTCCTGACAGAGAAGCAAATAGATCGTTAACCTTGGCTTTACCAGACACTATTTCCCAACATGGCTAAAGCAAACACATCTAGCCACCACCAAATCTGAATGGGGATTGAAAATAAGAGGGGGGTGAAATACATTTTCCTCCAGCTAAGCTACTAAATGCTTCAGAAAGCCTTATCTTCCTGGAATTTGCTGAGGGCATGCTGTGCAGACACACTGTGATATACAGATCCAGTCTCATTTCTTCTCTACTGGTTGCACCCAATGAACACTGACTCTCATCACCTTAAAGTGATTGCCTTGTACCCGAGTCTGAAAGGAAGAGTATGCTCGGTTGCTAATAACACCTCTCTACTAGTCTCCCCACCCTTTCCCATCTTATGCCAGGTGTGAATTCATTTCCGTAGTTTTGGCCATAGCATATACCCTGCAATATCTCAGTTCCAATGCTCTGTTTTGACATGACCTGTTACTTCTTTTAGCATATGCCAGGAACAGCCCCAGGTAAGACTTAGATTTATACTGTATAGTTTCATCTAATTCTGACTCGTTTTTGCTATGAGGTAGGATTCTGTCCTTCTTGCATATACAGCTATTAATAACTGTAACAAATAACTAACACAAATTATTCAATGACAGAAAACCTGTAAACACCTACCAGGAGGAAAAAAAAAAAAAAAAAAAGACAGACCAGTGCTGCTTGTAATGTGAGATACTGCTCTGGCTTCTTTTACAGTAAGCTTCCCAGGCACCAGAATCTGTGAAGAGCCAACACTTAAGAACTAAACCCCACCTCTGCTCAGCAGCCAAAAGAACAGCAGAGAATCAGATTAATTTAACATTTTGGCAAATAGAGATGCCTACAGTTTGCCAGTAGCACAGGTGTTCCCTTAATTTTCTACCCACACAATGCAGGTGAGCTGATCCAAATGTCAAGCCCTCCCTTGGAAGTGAGGGAGTGAAATGGCCGCAACAGTTGTTGAAGGCAACCTGAAGTGACACAAGGAAAGAGCTCTTCAGTTCTGCAAATCACATTGTAACCAGGTGCATAAGTGACCTGGATGTGTCATATGAACAATCCTGGTGATACCCTAGTATCTACTAATAGGAGCTACTAATGCCTTCTCAAAAATTCCGCATTGCACACAGGGAGGACCAGGGTCAAAAGATCATAGATCTTTTGCTGGTGGATTTGTTTTCAGGACGCTGTCATGGTTTAACCCCAACTGGCAGCCAGGACTACCCAGCCATTCATTCACTCCCCCCACGGTGGGATGGAGAAGAGAATCAGAAGAGTAGAAGTGAGAAAACTCATGGGTTGAGATAAAGACAGTTTAACAAGTAAAACAAAAACCACGCATGCAAGCAAAGCAAAACAAGGAATTCATCCACCACTTCCCATCAGCAGGCCATCTCCAGGAAAGCAGGGCTCTGTTACGCATAACAGTTACTTGGGAAGACAAACGCCGTAACCCTAAATGTCCCCCCCTTCCTTCCCCCAGGTTTATATACTTGGCATGTCATCATACAGCATGGACTATTCCTTTAGTCAGCTGGGGTCAGCTGTCCTGGCTGTGTCTCCTCCCATCTTTTTGTGCACTCCCAGCCTACTCCTTGACAGGGCAATGAGAACCAGAAAAGGCCTTGACTGCTTAGCAACAACTGAAACCATTAGTGCTTTATCAAGATTATTCTCATCCTAAATTCAAAACATAGCACTACACCAGCTGCTAGTAAGAAAGTTAACTCTATCCCAGCCAAAACCACGACATATGCTTAATCCCATCCTTGTCCAGTCTGTTTAGACCATGTGAAAAAGTCTATTCTAATACAATGAAAAACAACTTAAGACATTTTTTCCAATAGTTGCAGTATACAGAGCAGGGAGTTATGGTCTTGAGACCACGTACATGTATTCCTCATTTATGTTATGAACTCTGCCTTGGTGTTTAAATATCTATGTATATGAGACACTGTGTTTGCACATATTAGCTTGTGTGTTTAAGAATCAGTATGCAAATACAGATTGGAAAGGCAAGGATTATAGTGCTCTTGTCTGCATCTGTTTAT
The DNA here is from genome assembly GCA_013397275.1 of Burhinus bistriatus. NCBI lineage: Eukaryota > Metazoa > Chordata > Aves > Charadriiformes > Burhinidae > Burhinus > Burhinus bistriatus. The sequence continues at coordinate 313,879 of VYXH01001293.1, forward strand.
CTACATGCACACATAGCTGCTGAGGTTTCTGTACGTGTATGTTTGTGCAGCTAGTAGTATCCACACTGGTAAAAACTATCTTGTCCCCTTCTCTTAAAAGGGGAAAGATAGTAGCATCCAAAAGCACTAACCTGCTAAAGTAATCAACTCAAAGACAAAAGTAAATGAAACTTTCCCTGAACATGTCACGTTTAGTGCACTGTAAAAAGATTTGTCCTTACCTTTTTCATCCAGATCTTCTCTACGCTGAACCCATAAGCATACTTAGCCAACCTGAAAGCCAGTATGGTAAACAGGCCTCCCAAGAAAACAAAGATGGTAAAATAAAAGCCAACTGAAAGTACAGTGCACAGGTGAGGTTAAATTTCCCTGCCATAATTAGGAATCCATTTGTTCTGCCTTCTGCCTCCTCAGCTGCCTTAATTGCTTGGTCCTGACCTCCTAGAATACTCATTGCTCTTGTGACACTGCAGTGACCTCAGTACCAGTGGCGGGCATCATGTTGGCACTGGTCAGACTGACAGGCTGGGATACTGAGAGGGCTCCCTCTGCAATGGAAGGACTTGAATGGAAGTTCTAATGTAGAACTATATCTTTCTAGTGACATTACCAAGGTACTTCCTCTCTGGAATATCTCAGTTTATAAAGCTGGCTCTCGCTGTATACAGAGTCACTGTATAAATGTAAGTTGCTTAATACAGACCTGTGAAGTCTCACAGAGAGCACTCAAGACTCATCCATTCAGACCCCCTGTCATGCTTACTTTCAAGCGCTGCAACACGCACATACTGCAGTACTTCCTTGGGAATCGCCACTCAACTTTTGGACCGAGTCCTTCTACTGCTCAAAAACAATAAAAAGCAAGATATCCTGGCACTGAAAGAGTAGATACGATAAAAGCTGCAATAGCAGTATAACAGAATGAGCAAAATAAAACTGGTCAGATGAGTCAGATCAGAGATGCGCTTAGTCTGGTATTTTGTCTCTCTAATTGTCCAGTTGTCAGTGGTGAAGTACAGTGTGACCTTCCCACTGCTTCATTTCACTGGATTACCCTCTTTCTTTTTTTCGGTTTAATCAGAAGAATTTTAACAACCTACATCAGAGTTTCTAATGATATGAAAATAATCAAGCTGGGATAAATGTGGTCTCATGCCCACAGGTGGCAGCATTTCCTTGGAGTTAGGCTACCTTTGCATATGAGTACTAAAACTAAATTTGCTTCCCAGCATCACTGCAGCCTTAGACAAAGAGAAAAACAAAGCAGAACAGCACAGCAAGGCACGTCCCAGAAATCGCTCAGTAAAAGCAACATTTCATCTTGTACCATGCAGGCCTAGCTGTCCCATCCACAGCTGGTGAGGTAGCAATGCGATCAGATGCCACCAGTTCACGCAGTATCTTTCCCCCTTTCCATTGAAACAGAACATCATCAAAAGCTTTAGGTCTAGTCAAGAGTTTTGAAGCCTTTTATGAGCATTGCAGATGAATAATGCAATCAGACTCTTCTTCATGCAATCAGGACAGCTGAGTATGGAAGTAGTGATTTTGCCTGAACTGGGAAAACATGTGCCCATGAAAAAAAAAAAGAAAAAAGAAAAAACAGAAAAAGAATGGTGAAATAATAGCCCAGCAAATAGTTGACAGGGAGGCAAAGAATATGGTATTGTAGCCTTTAAATACAGTAGTACTTACTGCCTGCTCTCCCCTTTCCTCCCTTGCCAAGCATCAGAGGGGACTATAAGTGATTGGAACCAGTGGGGTGTTTTGAATGGTGAGGGTGGTCCCAGGGACAGCTTATCTGCTGACAAGAGTTATTACTTGTGTTTTCATGGAGCCGAATATGACAAAATTGCAATCAACTCATCTAAGGCTCCAGGACGCCTGAGCCAAGGACAGAAAGAGTTTTAAATAAGTTCCTAAAGAGAGAAGGGGTGGGAGGGTGGATGAAAGGTTCACTCTCCTTGTGAATTAAGGACAGCAGCTATATCTCCCTCACTCTGCAGATATCCCCACTTCAGCAATGAAGAGTTTACCTGCAGGACTGCAGTCTGAGGCCAGGAATTAATTCACCCAGATGACAAAGGGATGTGACACCAGTCAGTGCAACTTGTGCTTCACATCTAGTGCTTCCTTAATACGCTGCTTCCACCCTGTCCCTGCTCTGTCTCAAATCTTCTGTGGTGCAAGCTCTTCTCTGAATTTCTCCTCTCCGCTGCTGTAGGGAGATTTTGACTGAAGATGGCAGCCTTTGCCCATTCGTGGTTGCTGAGCCAGGACTGGAAGCGAATCAGCTCACTGTAACTCCCAGTTGATTTCTCAGTCCAACTGTCCCCAGAGCAGAAACAGGTCATTCACAAATCACAGACACTCAGCAGGAGTACAGAGCTGCTAAAAGAAAGTGATTTATTAGCATGCAGTAGCACACTGCCCTGTCTTCACCGTGACAGATACATAAACCAGGAAAGGGAGAATGCAACAGAGAACAGACTTTTGTTTTCTTTAATTTGACTAAATTGTAGTTCAGGCTGTGCTGATGCATGCATTTGGAATGAAATACAGAGTAGAAATCCATCAACAGGCATCATGTACTGCTCATTTCTGGTACAAAAATAGCATTACAGATATTCAGAGCGCTTTACGAACATGAGGAAGCCCACACCTGTCTCCTGATGGGAAATAGCTCAGTGCTATCAGTAATTACAGGTAGGAAAACCGAATTAGAAAAATTAAGACCCCAAAGGAATTCAGCACAATACCAGGAACCTGATTTCATAATCTTCTGGCACAGAAGTCTGTGTTTTAAGCTGCTTCCTTTCTGCAGCCACACCACTGCAACATGGAGCATGATGCTCAGCTGCCATCTCCAAGAAGAACGTTCAGTGCCCACTGTGACACATCATTTAGCTTAGTCTCTAACCAGTAGAATAAAATAATGCTTTTCATCAGAGAGCAATATGGATCTCCTAAGTGAGGCCCGTGTTCTGGACTTTCCTAATTTGTTACTCTGACAGTAAATTCCCCCAATGGCTAATTATCTTCCCTTGAAAACATACATACTTTTTTCCAATTCCTGTGCTAGCTCCAGCTTCCAATGAAAGCTGAATCCTGACCTTCCAGCCAAATTTCACCGTGTATTTTTCTGCTGGCTAGTGGAGCCATCTATTACAAGAAGCCATCTTCCCTGTATTTGTGCTTGCACATTGTGATGGTGTCTCTTCTTTATTTCCTCTTTGACAGCCTAAATGGATCGAGCTCCTTACATCTTTCACTAGAAAGATGTTTCCTAGGCTCTGAATCATTTATACAGCTCTTTTATGAATGCTTCCAACTTTTCAGCACCCTGTTTGATCTGCAGACACCAGACCTAAATCACTATCCCAGTGAAGATCTGGTTAATGGGGGTGGATGGAGTGGTAAGCTTATTACATTAGACCCGTGAAAGGAAAGATTTGATTTTAAAGTGCACCAGTTTGAGAGGAAAGAAGGATAACACAGGCATTGAACTGGGGAGACATTTCCTGAAAGGATTAAACTTCTGTCTGGGTAATGAGAACATCCACAGTCACATTAGACCGGATTAAAGAGAAAGATAAATTCTGCTGCTTCAGAGCATAAACCAATAGCTGGTGGTGACTACAAATAAATGTCTCCTTGGGGTAGATTCTTCTGTAATTGTTCACTGTGGAGAGAGCTTACATCTCCCACTGAAGCAGCTGGCTACCCGCAGACCCAGCACACTGGGACAAATGGGTCTAGAGGAAATCACCTATCTTTCTATTATGTGGAGACACACACAAAGAGATTGAAAAGACAAAGGGTTTGCATTTAAAGATTCAATCCTTATGTCAGCTCTCTGCTTCCAAGCCTATCTAGGTAAAAAGGCTGAGAAATGAAACTGAGGAACATGTATTACAGCCTGCATTCTCCCAGCCTCCTTGCCACTGCAATATCCATTTGGGATGGAAGTGAAAATACGTGCATGAATGCAAGAGTCCTCTTATCCCTGCCTGGTAAATAGTTCCACTTTTACTGTGCTCTGAGCCTTCCAGGTGCAAAATAAAACAGATTGGTCTGGAATTTGGAAGCAAATGAGCCAGGCTGCTTGCTCCAGGCTTCTAATTTAATAAACATGCATCTATATCTAATGGACAGTCTGTCACTTCCCTTTAATAGAAATCACCTGCTCCTCTAATAATCATTAAACAAATTGACAGCACAATAGCCAAGGCCTCTCATCTTAATGCCACCTGCAGCAAGAGTAAAATAATCCACTAATATCTTTTCAGAAAGGCCATTATTCCGCCTAATATGAATGCACATACACACACTCCATGTGACGTAGAATCAAACATGTCCACAAACAGAATAAATTGCATAAGAATTCTCTTTGTTTATATAATGCATGTATTTTATTAGTAAGATCATTTCTCATTTTCTCATGATGAGGATAATAATCTCTCATGCCTCCTGCAGTGCTTTCCTCTGCTAGAGCCAGACCCCGAGCAGCTTTATAGGCACCATCAGGCTGGATGGCCAGACATGCCTGCATCTACATCTGAAACACAGCTGCTTTCCTAACTCTGATCTTCCAGGCCAGGGTATGCTAACACTGCTGAGACCTAGAAAGTTTCTGAAGTCACCTTGTGGAAGGGATTAGAATCACTCTCCTACACATCCATGTCAAGTTGTGGCAGGATCCACAAGGGTATTAGGACTTCTGACAGTTAACTGTAGACCTCTCCTAAGGCCCAGGATGGTAACTTTGCATGCAAGAAAAATACTTCAGGGTTAAATGGGACCCATCAACAGTTAATTCAGCCTGCCTGAATAACCAAGGGGCTGTGTGCAGTCTTCCTTGGTCTTCAGAAACAGTTAAGCATTCAAGGAGTACCACAGTCGTGTGTGGACTTGGCCATTTGTCAGTCTCTAAAGGGTGGTCTTTCTAAGCTCAGCCAGTACACACTGTTTATGAAGCAGCCAGACGTATCCTGTGCAACAAAATTTTATGTTAGTACATGTAAGGTCACTTGAGCCTTACCCAACTTCAAATAATAGGACCTCACCTTTATTTGTTGAAATCACATTCCATCTCCACAGAGTGGTTATGGCCACACCTTAGGGTCACAATAAGGGGAGGAAAAAAAAAAAATCAGAAAATGAACTTCAGTATGATGAAATTCAGATCCATTGGTGATGGAGCAAGCACAGGGGGACAAGAGCTTGCTCTTGGACTTGTTCCTCTTTGACCTCTGCATTTTGTCAGCATTCTCAGATGCCTGTCTAAAGCATCTGTTTGTCTCTTTGGCCTGGCTCTTGTTCTCCCTCCACACACACAGATTCTAAATACAGCCCATCAGTCTCACAATTCTGCCTGCTATCAGCCTTCAAAAGCTTTCTTATCAACAGCATTCATTACTGAGGGATACTTGAAGTTAATGAAGAATTCTCTTAACAACCTTATGCAACCAGTTTGATTGTCTCAATCATGCTGATTTGAAAGTCATGCTGTACCTTATGGGGCCTCTTATGTCTGATGAGAGTACAAAAAACATATGCTGGGAGAAATGACCATGTGCCAAAGGGACAGTGACAGCTTACCACCAGAGCACTTCACAGGCCATGCCCCGGGGGACACCTTCAAAGCCTGGGTCAAGCTGTTCTATAAAGGCAGGTGCACAGAAGAGTCTTACCCACGTACTAGTAGCCAGAATATCCTAAGGAATCCCAAACAGTTCTTCAAGATACCTCTGTATCTAGCCACATGGGTCTCGAAGCACCTCAGGAGATACTAGTCTTTTCAAAGCAGCTCGTTTCCAGATTCTACTCCCCAGGCTGCTAACACGTGGCATGCGGCACAACCAAGAGCCGTGTATTAAACAGGACACGTTCACTAGCTCTCCTTTATGTGCAGAAGCTGTTCTGCGATTCACTACTGTGCTGCAACTGTTTTCTGGCAGCTGCGCACAAAAGCTTTGTGGTGAATTACTCTTGGCACAAAACAGAATCAACTGTCCTTCACAACTCTCCCTCTGTGGAGGAGTATCCACACACACAAGTATTCAAGAGACATCACGGACATAGCAGGACTGGATCTACTCCAGAGCAATTCCTAGATTTAACAAACCTCATGGGGCTACTGATCATCTGATGCATAATCTGGGAGTTAGGATGGAGGATGCAAGCCAGTAGTCTGAAATGGGTTGTACAGGGATAAATTGGGCCCTTGCTGTTTGTCTGGTCCTTATCTCCACAGTACAAGGGCGTATCAGTCATTTGCAGAGTTCTCTTCACAGCATGCCTGTGTGGGAGGAAATTGCACATCCCCATTTTCCATACAGGGAGGTGAAACAAAAGGAGCAGTACATCATTTTTCTGCTCCTTCCCAAAGTCAAGCAGGAGGTCTGCAGGTGAGTGGAATCAAAACCACATCTCCCAAACTTCCCAGTCTCTGAGCTATCCTCCCTTTACTAGCAGTGCAAAACTGCTCTGCAATCAACCTTGCCTTGCAGAAATCTCAGCTAGGCTGATGGCATGTCAACATACATCTTTTTACGAAAGGCTTTGTTTTAGGGGGTTCCTACTTCTAGTATGAATTTGATGCCTGATCCTTGCTCACTTCCTTACTGTGGCATTCATTGCAAGGCACCGACATACACTAAGAGGTATGATCACATTCCACACGTCCGCTGAAGCTAATTTCAGTGGTGGTGTAGCTGCAAATTAAACTCTGAGGTCTCCGTGGAGTATTTTCTCTTCCCGTCTCTCCTCATGACTGTCTAGCCTACATTTGGAGGCCAAATACCACTAGCTTTATTTAAAAGTTCTAGAACATTCCCATTTTTACAATACCAGGAAATACAGAGATAAAAGGAAACAGGTATTCCAGGATTTCTCTGATTGAATACCAGTTTTGTTACTGCCAAGAGTAAAAACCACTATTTATACTGATGAAGAATTCTGACAGTATTTCTCTTTTGTAGAACACAAACTGAACTGCAAGAAGCTGTAGATTCTTCCATGCCTATTCACTACCAGTAAATCCAGGAATGGAAGGCAGAACTACCAACTCCCGTTGCCTTGTACACAGTGTCATCATTTACTCCTTCACTATCAAGAACTGCATTTACTCAGGTGGTGGTGAGCATCGGTGACTAGAAACCTGCTGCTCCTCATCCTAAATCCTGAAAATAAAGAATGCTCTGGAGAGGTACCATGACCGAGTACATGTTCACTCATCACATGTGCAGATTCAGGAAGGGTCAAAACATACTGAATTGTCTTCATTATAAGTTACATGATTTGTCACAGCTGACCCTATTGCTGCATGCAAACAAGCTTTTGTAGCACACAAACTAAGGACACCTCCTGACCATAAAGGACCCGATGTAACACATCAGTATCACACACTGATTACGACCCATGGAGAGCCTCATGCCTCACAAAAGCGGGCACCATGCTGTACACGCTTTTCCTCCATTTGAGCTCTAGCAAAGAAAGCTCCAATTCAACCAACAACCTGGAATGAGGCAAGCCCTTCTTCAGATATAGTCCAATTGTCCCACCTGGGAGAAGCTGGGGGAAGGGGTAGCTGCAAGTGGGAACAAGAAGGGCAAGGGCTGCATAGCCATCAGTTCCTTTGTGTTTAAAAAAATTTCCCACAGGTTAAGATGGATCTGTGTTAAAGTATCTCCAGTTTTAGAGTAAATTACTCCCATTGAAACCTCTCAGCAATCAAAATTAACAGAATGAGCATCATCATCACCAAGATGGAGTGGAGTAGGAGAGGGCAAAAGGGCAGTCACATTCAGAATCAGATCTCAATCTGAAAAACAGTGCCACAGAACATTATATTGTAACCTGTAGTATTTCTCCCATGTTCCTCTTTGACCCCACCTGGCCAAAAAGCAGCTTATTGAGTAACCATATTCTACAACCCTTGGGATTGCAAAATCTGTCAATAACTGTAGATTCAGTAGCCAGCCCAGCTGCTTTTCCTGTGCTGCCATACCTTTCTATCGCTTGTGCAGAGGAATCAGGAAAAGTACAGTGGCTTTTAGAGACAATGGTTATGATACACATTCACACAGACTTGCTTGAGCAGAATCACGTCTGCTGATTACTGCAGAGGACACCTCCAAGAGACTTTAAGATACCACTGTTTTGGGGCTTGTTTTTTTTCAGGCCTCTTAAATACTTCAGCCTAGGAACCAAGATCCACGTTCCAGATCCTCAGCAAGCATGAAGAGGTATAACTCAGGTAATTTTGAGAGTCACGGCCATGGAGGCAAACTGACCCAGCAGCTGAGGTTGCAGCTATATAACTTCATTCATAGGTTTTTTTCCATCTAGAATGCTAAAGAGCAGGTGTTTGACGTTAAGCTTACTGCTTGGGTCAGTCCTTATTTCAAACACCTCTTCTCTGCTCCTGAGATACTGCTGCAAGTATTCAAAGGGGTCTAACACAGCAAGATGCTCACAGTGACACGTGAGTGGGAGCTGGGCTCTTAGCCTACTCAGGTGTATTTGCAAAGGTGAACCATAACTCTATGGGGAGTTTCAGCGTTTGCTTAAAGGACTGCGAACACATGCAATGGTTCTTCCCTACTACATGTGCTGATGTTACAATCAAAGTAGTTTGCACTGGATATAGGTTAGTCTAACCAAAGTACATTAGACAGACAAAGATTAACATGCCTAAATGATACATGCGTTCTAATTAGAGAACGTAATCACCTCAGGCTTGATCATTATTGCTCCCTTTATGTTTATCATTTCAGCTGCATTAAGGTCCCTGGCAGTTCTTTCATCTAACTTTTATATTCAAGGACATCAGGTTTTTAATCATTAAACACCTTAAACACTATTTTTCAGGAATCTTTGACGAATAATTATTTTCCCAGTATAAACTGTATATCACTGACTGAAGGTTGTTTTAAAAACCTCTCATCTCTGGCTGCCGCACTTATGTCAACAGATCTCTTTGGAAATCAGACTGTGGGAAAGTAGCTCAGAAAATAAAGAAAAAATGTTTTGTCATTCTCCCTCTACTTTTTTCATCCATTTTGTTCTGTTGGAAGATTTCCAACTCAACTATAGGATGGATCTGTTGGGATTTTCATTTGAGACTGCGCCCTCAGGGACAGTATTGCCCCTGATTTGGGGCTGCCTGACAACTGGAACTCATTCCTTCTGATTTAGCTTAATGTTTCTTCTCACACCTTTCTGCATACATCCAAATTTTCCTCTCCATGTAGACTAACAGCCATAAGAAAAAAAGAATTAAAATTGCCACATTGCGTTCCAAAAGTTTTCTTTTGCAATTAGTGATATGCAGGGAGACATTCAGGAAGACTTGGCATAACCTTCTGCTCATTCACCAATACCTGCATTTTTTTATGTGGTTAGCTTCATATGATTCTGCAGAATGTATAAATTTGGCTCCGAATATAAAAATAGCCTACTATCAATCTTTCTGTAGTGGGCAATGTAGATTCATTGGTGCAGGCAGAGGGAGCACTGGCAAAACTTTATAGGTGCTTCCATAAAGCTGTCAGTAATGAAAACAAGCTGGTTTTTAAGCTCAGAGAACAAAGACCATATTGGCACCAAGTCTTACAAGCAGGGATACTCTTGAGATCCCACAGCCAGAGGTTTGTGGCTAGGACAAGGAAACACAGATGTAGACCTTTGAGCTCTGTACCAGTGTGATTCCACCAAGTTGTTAAGTGATCACAACTCTTCTGAATGCATCTAAAAAGGGTAACATTTCCTTTCCTCTGCAATTCTCTCAAAATATATCATGAGTCCTTAGTATGGCTACCTACCAGATATATATTCTGGACATAATTTTTTAGAATTGTATAAAATAATGGCCTGATGTTGCACCTCTTACTTCCCTCCATGATTATTTTGCTGGTGTGCCCCTAAAATTAAAAACTCAAGCCTGTATGTTAGTTCAAGGATCACTAGTTTAGAGTTCTTTACAGAAACACGGCCTTTCAGAATCAGCAAAGCTGGAAAGGAAGCTCGACTAATACATTTTTAACATGGTGGTTAAGGAAAACTCTGAATCACTGCTAATATTGATAAAAAAACCAGTTAACCTCACAAATGTGAGAAGAACTTAGTAGAAAAGGAGGGTCACGGTTCTTTGTGCATCTGCTTCTGTCGGGCTTCTCACCAATAGTGTTACTGAGTAAAATAGAACTTTGGTAAGTTCTATTGCTTATTACAGCTCATCCCAAACGTTCTGAAAGGATCATTGTCTGTCAGTCCTATCAAGACACTGGTTATTTTCATTAAAAGAGTATCAGCAATCTTATCTATTCTTCTGTTTTCAGCCAGGACCAAAAGCCAAAACATTAAATGGGTTTCTACATGCCAGTTGCTTTCGTAATTCATACCCTCAGTGCATGACAAGAAAATATGCCATAAAAAGCACAATAGTAAACTACAAACTTATTCTTGTAGGATTTTTATAGCTTTAAGTTTTCAACCAAACATTCCTTGAATGCTTGGCATATATTCAATCTGAATGATATCCTGATATCAAACTTGTGATCTATCCCGTAAGAAGGAATGAAAATAAGACAGAAACCTATGTTCATTTTACATATACATATATAACATGCTCCAACAGTAGGAGCCCAGCAAGAAAAGAAAGGTTTCTAAAGAGGAAAAAACCATCCAAAACCGCTGCAGCCCGCAAGGGCTCACCAAAGTGATTCCAGCAACCTTTCTGCAATTGCTTCACTTTGCCACCCAAAGCAGCACTGGCAAGTCAAAGCAGAGGCCCGTGGGTAGCCCAGCTTATCTGTTCTACAGGCCTTTATTAGTTGTTGCTCAGCCGACACCTGCCCCTCACACCCCAACCTCATTTGATAGCATTGATTTACATTAGCAACTCAGAATGCTTGCTATTGTTCTCCATTTGCCTTCTTCAACAACCCTAATTACTAGTTAATCTCATTTATATTGTTAAAAAAAACCTCCCAAAACAGAGCAGGGAAGTCTCTTGCCACTTGAATAAGACACAGGTAGGGGCTGGAGACCTGTACCTGACTACCACAGAATCTTGTTCTGAGATCTCTTGTCTTACAGATTGCTAAACACAGTTACAGCCCACTGTCGTGGTTTGGGCCAGATTGGCCCAATCCAGTGGAACGACAGATGCTAGCTCTCTCTTGCTCCTCTCCCAAAGGGAGCCAAGAGAGAGAGAGAAAAAGAGAGACTTAAGAGTTTAGAAGGAACTAAACTACTTTAATGAAATATTAATAATAAAATAATAAAAAGAAAATAATGAAATAGATACAAAACCGTATCAAGCTCCCAGGATGACAATCACGTCACCAACAGGCGCTGGGGAAGTCCCAGACTGGACTCAGTGACAGATGGGAACTGGATTCCAGATCTGGATTCAGGATCGGGATCAAATGCAGACGCAGAGACAGAATCCTTCTCAGACGTCGGCCATTGAAGAAAGAGAGCTGACCCTTCGATCCCTCACCTTTTATACTGAGCAGATGGGATGGAATACCCTGTTGGTCAGTTTTGGGTCGCCTGTCCTGTCCGCTCCTCCCCGCAGGTGTGACCCCTCTACGCTTTTCCGTTTCCGACCCTCCAACAGGCCAAGTAACAAAGTTGGCTGGCTTTGGTTGTTATAGCAATAAGGATAAGCAGGAGCCTCTCTGCATCCCATTCCTTGGCATCAACTATAAACATGGGTCTTACCACTCAGAGTGAACAGTTTTCTGCACAACATGCTGTTAATTTCAGCAGTTAGAAGAGGCCTAGCTAAAAAGTAAAGTTACTGAACAAAATTGGTCCTGTTTTACCTCAAACCAGGACACCCACAAAGTTGGCTATTCACAAGATTAGAAACTAGAAGTTCCCATTTTAAGCCAAATGACCTTCTCAAGAGTGAAAACTGAATCAAATTGTCCAGACTACACTTTGTAATTAGAGGCTTAAAATAACTTTAGGAGACTGTTACCATATGCATTTTTTTTTTCCTTTTTTGATCACTCAGAGAATTGGTATGATAACTCTGCACAACAAAATGGAAAGTACATGGGCTTCCCAGGCTCCAGCTCCCATCTCTTAACCGACAGCAAAGTGACAACGAATGTGCAATAACTGAACATAAGCATTATGAAAAAATGTAAACATCACTGACCCAAACTCCATTTTTGATACAGTTCACAGAAGACCGGATCCAAAGCCCTTTGAAATTCATATGAAACCCTTTCAGAATCTGTTTGAACATCATCAACTTGCACTGCTGGGGTTTCTCTGTAACATGGCATGTATACTGTTTGTGCATGAATACCAATAATTCAGAATAAAAGAAGCAACAGACGCAGAAATCAGTCAGTCAGTAAAAGGCGGAAGGCTCTTTCTCCTAACAAGCAGTTTTTACCAAGACAAGTAATCACTTTGAAGGACATGTATTGTTTGTATCTAGAGAGATAAAACCCCCACAATGCACTGCATAACGTTCTTTGCTACCCAGTGTGCATGTGTATGTTCCTTTCCCGGTCTGGACAGGCAGCTACTGTATCTGGAGAAGCTGCTGTATCTACCATTCCTTGACTTCTCATCTCTTCAGATCTATTATCAGAGCATTTGTTTTTCTGATCTGTTCTGGTCAGATAGATCTACTATTAAAACAAACCAGCTCTTTTGTCCAAGAAGGGCTAAAGAGCATTGCTGTGAGAAAGAAGTAGCTTTCCACAAAAAGCAGTGGTATCCTTCACTGGCACAGTGCTCTGCAGTCTCAGGCAACCTCTGCATTAAACTAGCAGGAGCAAAAGAGGCTCTCTCCCACCCTGCCTCCAGGAAGAAAGTGCCTGGTTTTTTATTACCAGGGCTTAGTGATATTCAGTGGGACTTACCCTGCATAAAGTTGGCACTTTATGCCTCCAGGACTGTAGCATCATTCAAAGGGGCCAACAACATCGTAGCTGCAAGAAGTGGGGAATGCATTTTTTTAAGGAGTCTAACGGCTGGAAAGCCCCAGCATTGATATATCATCTGCAAGATTGTTAAGTAGTAATCCTGCAAACCAATCACTGTAAGGCAGATCAGTGACTCCCCGTAGTGGAAATTACATCACCTCGACATGGGCTAAAACACAATACAATGCCTCCAGCCAAGAATTTTCTCTGTTACTAGAAAATCAATTACTCCTTCCAGTCGGGACTGCAAATATTGGAAGTGACTAAGTATCCTGTGATCTTTTTCACTCATAAACTTCTCTGTCTATAATAGGTGTACCACAGAGGTGGTAATAAAATTTGTATCTAATGGTTCATGTACATTTCAATATTACACTCCTGCAATTGAGCCTGGTGAACAGAAAACAAATTTAAATCAAGATAAAAGCCCAGGCAGATGCTATCCATATTGCTAACTGCTTGTCATAGGTAGAGATATATTTTGTATCCTTTGGGAATGGCACTCGTCATTTTTTCCTCACTGTAAAGCTGTAACATTTATTGTCCCTGAGCAGGAGCTGCAAGGTATTCCACTTGGATGATATGTGTGCGAGAATGGACTCAGGAGCTTCATAGTTTACATTATTGTACTCCTCCCTCCATTTCTCTCCAGTAACACACAAATTCTCTGCCCTTATTTTTTCCTATCTTCATTGTTATAATTAAGGGGTCTGACTCAAAATCCACTGTAGTCAGGACAGATCTTTCCACTAGCTTCAGAAAGATTTGGAGCAAGTGCTAACAATCTTGTTGGATTTCTTGTGAAACCTGCAATAATATCCTGAAAACTTCTTAAGGTAGCTTTTGGAGGCAAAAGTAAAAATATAAAAATTTTGTATTGAAACAGGTTGGAGGTGGTCCTGCAAATATGTATTTTTTGATATCTGTGATTTATTTTTTCCCCCCCTCCGTATTTTCACCAAATATCTTGGTGAAAAACCTTGGACAGTGGGGTTAGAGGTTGAAACATGCTAACAAAAAACCTATCCACTACAAAACAAACCACAACAGAAAACACTTCTTAGGCATAGGGAGCTTTTTGGCCCAAGAGCTGTTTTCTATTCCACTAAGAAATTCAAGCAACTCTTCCTTTATTGCTTTAAATGTCTTTCCCTTATCTATGAACGTAAGCACTATTCTGAATGTTGACTTGACACAGAATAAATGACTACGGGACATCATCAGTCCCATTGTCCAAGCAAACCAATGAACATGTAACAGAGTTAGTTATATCAGCACATGAAATCTGTCACCAGCCTAGGGAGGAATCTATGTCATGTTGAAGTCTGTTTCAGGTCCTCATCACCTTAAGACATAATTTAGCAGTCAAACAGAAAAAATAATCAATAGCTGAGAACAAGGCAACATCAGCTGTAATCCTCAGTTACTTCCCCGTTAGCCATATAAGGAGAACTCACATTATATCACAACTTATTATATCACATACAGGTGAGCCCTCATCATTTTTCTTCATGGCATTGTGCGTGTTGGACTCTGCCTTAAGTAGACAGCCCAGCACATGGCAGTCAGAGCTTGCTTTAAGCTGTGTCATGTTTCAGGGATGTGATCCGATTCCATCTGAAACTCGTATGGCCCAGCAGCCCCATGAGATCCTCTGCTGAGCTTGAGCATCTTTCCACAAGCAGTGTTGTGATTAGAATTAACAACAAATAGAAAAAAACCCAACCAAGCAGCATGAGACAGACAAGACAAAAACCCACCCTAAACTAACTATGAAATACTCAAGTGTGTCCCACAAAAATTCAACTTCTGATGTCAGCACTACAGAGGACTTGAGAGATGCAGGAACAAGAGTTATAGTGCTGTTAGCGCAGGCTGAAAGAGACTCACCGCTGTCCCAATACCAGCATACGGAGGGTGTAGGTGGCAGGATTAGTCCAGCTGAGTGTCTATGTATTTATTTGTATTACTACTATATTCCCCTCATTTTCTTCTCCCCTCCATTGCAGTTTTCAAAGTATAGTTTAGTACAAGCCCTACCAGAAACAAAAGTCACAATAAAGGCATGCTGCCAACAGCATATTTGTGACTGGATGAATTGGTACCTTCAGGGCAGAAGAAAGAAGAAATATTTCATGTCAAAATAGCTGACCTGAGATAACTGCTTTAATGCAAAATCCCAGCAAGAAGCATGCCTTTACCTTGGGTTAAACAGTCAAGATAAACTGCAGGGTGAGGGGTACATAGGAATATATTTTGACTGTACAGGCACTGTGCTTCATTTCTTCTACTATTTATTTCAACCTGGTCAAAGACAGCTGGTACTTTACTGAAAGAACATTAGTTTTACAGGGAACATACAGTCTGCCAAATCAACAATGGCTTAAATTGCTTTTTCTTAATAGGCCAGTGGTCATAATACAGAGACAGTAGAAATAAACGTGCCTTACTACACTGTGTTGTGGTCTCAGCCTGGTTTCTCTTTAGCCCTGCTGCTGTTACATAAACAGTCATCACAACAATTAACAGTCCCATTTCTTATCAACAGAATCCTTTTTATTCAAAATAAAACTGGTGAGCTGAAGCTACTGCAAAAAAGTCATCAGTTACCACATCTCAGGGTGGTAACTTAACCTGGGAAGAGATCACCCTCTAATCACCACCCCCAGTCAATCCGATGTGGTTTTCCACACCCACATTCCTAACCCAGACCTCTAAAGGAGTTCCAAGTTCTCCTTCAAAGGGGTTAAATTCACAGCCTTTTGGTTTTAAAATGAAAACAAGCAAGAGGAGATATATTCCTTCGTTTGTATTCTCATTTTATGTCGATCATTTTTATTTTTGCAAATATTTATTTTCACAAGCTTCACAAATTAGAAATATTATGCAAAGGCCTCATTAAGATTATGTAATTAATTTCACTAATGAAAGAATTTCTAAATGTGTTTTTAAATATAATTTTTTTATGTAGTTGCTTAATTTCCCAGGTAAATACCAGGCTATTGACATTTTGCAAGGCTCGCATTTATAAATAGCATATTTTTAATGCACTAAACTTAATAGAATCCTTTTAGAAAACCTATTATACTCTTTAATGTAATGTAAAGTTTTATTACTTTTTAGTAATTACCATGTTTGTTTTGCAGAATTAATTACCAGCTGGCATCAACCTGAACAACTCATCATTCCAAGCTTCTCTCTCTCCTCTAGCTCTGCATTGAGTCTGGGTCATTGGCATAATTACCAGAGATTAACAGAAACAGGTAGATTGGTTTCTGTGTTCTCCTGTATACTTGACAAACATACTCCCTCATATAATATTCTACTTTGAATTAGACCTTGAACAAGAAAGGTAATGCAGTAAGACTGTTAAAAGAAAAACAAATACTGGGTTTTTTCTTTTTACGTGGGCTTAAGTGCTTGAAAGGGTGTACAGGAATTCTGCCCTGTATTTTGGGTTAGGAAGAGTGAAACACTTTGAAAGATTTAAAATGTTTAATTTTTTTTTTTTTTTAAATCTATGAGGATTTTTACTGTTATTATTCTGTCACTACAATAATGGCTCAGTGAGGATCCCATTGTAGTAGGTCTTCCACAAATGCGTGTGAAAGAGCTTCACGTGCTCTGTCCTGTAGTAAGATACCAGCAAGAAAGAAGATCACTCTGCTTTTTATAAGAAAATCCTACATTGTCCAACAGGAATGTTCCCCTGAATGGGAAATGCATCCCAATACAGTTCTTAAGGTGTGTGTCTCAGAGCCTTTCAGTTACATTACTCCACTTGGGAGACAGCTCTGTTTTATTAATCTTCTTCAACAGCCAGGGAAATTGAGGAACATAGTATGTGTCATGAAAGCTCAAAACATATAAGAAAATACATTTTTATTTCCACACATTTACACTACTAACATGACTGTATTCACATAACTCTAGTAATCCATTTTAACAATATTGTTTCCTTGATAAACATTTGGATATGGGGAAAACCCCCACACGATGTATCTCCTCAAAAAGAACTTGGCAGAAACCTGCATCAAGACAGACTAAACACTAATTCCATAAAAGTTTGCAATAACTCACCCTGCCACCTTTTTCCTTGTTTTCACATGCACACACACAACAGTCTGATTCAGTTCTGTAAATTAAAAACCACACATGGACATATGCAAAGCCCAAAATTTTCATAACAGCTCAGAATCCAGAACTGGGTGCCAAGGTTTTCCAGCCCTTATGTGATTGTTCAGAGAAGAGCTGGTGTATTTTTGAAATCTGATACCAAATGAGTCAAGTTATACATATGCTGACACAATTATATGATCCAGGGCATAATGACTACTAATTATTCTGAATTTTGGAACTGAGCAATTGCTTACTTTTTTTTTTTAAAAAAAACAACCCTGCAGTCTCAAGAACAAACAATTGCAAGCCATTCTGTGCTTTTCTGGAAGTAGACTAATACTTCTTTCTCCTGCTGAGACCATAGATCATTAACATTGTTAATGTTCTCACTAAAACTGTTTGGAGAATGTGACAAGTCTAATTTGTTACTGACAAACCAGTTGGGAGTATGTTTAAAATGCATCAGTCTTGCTGTTGTACCCTTTGAAAGGATGTGTGGTTCCTGTCAGGTAGACTTGCTATTTTGTTACAGACTCTTACTTCATCAATCTTTTTAGCTGGCTCCAGACAGGAAACCCCTCCATTTTGCTTACTTTGATTTCTGCTTTTGGATTTTAAGAAAAACTGTATGATGATCACAGCCGAGGGAAGGAAAGGGACAGCTTTCCAATAGAAAGCTTGGGAGCTCAGAAGTGCTCGATTTCTCAAAGAGAGCGATTCTTTAATGAAGTTGTATAGCTAGTTACCATAGAGTTAGATACAGTATCTTCCTTTCCACCTTTATTGCAATGGTTTGATAAGACATATTTACAAAGTACTGAACTTTAGCAG
The DNA here is from genome assembly GCA_013397275.1 of Burhinus bistriatus. Lineage (NCBI taxonomy): Eukaryota > Metazoa > Chordata > Aves > Charadriiformes > Burhinidae > Burhinus > Burhinus bistriatus. The sequence continues at coordinate 331,788 of VYXH01001293.1, forward strand.
TGATTTACCAGAAAACCCCTCCCGTGTATTTTAGCAGCCTGAATATCAAATTTGGCACCAGCAACAGCCTAGATGACCTTCCTCTCCATTCACCTACCTCCATGTCTTTCAGAAGTGTATTTGAATACTTGGGTTTATTCAGCTACCCATATCAGACCACTGTGCATTTATGACCTAGCCTTGAAGATGGAAGAAACTCGCAGTACTGCCAACTTCTTCAAAAGATTTGAGTTCCCTTTTGCAAACAAGTCTAGAAGTTTACCAGGATATTTAAAGGCACTATGGGAATTCTTCAAATTTTCAAAAAAGGCCACCAATGCACATTGACTTTATGTTCTAAAGAACAATTAAGTGTTTTTAAGTGGGCACCTGAAATGAGAAGTTGGAAAAAATCAAATCATTAGCCACTCTTGAAAACAGATCCAAATCAGTTCACCATTATTCCTAACATCTTTGGTTGCTGTGAACCTGATCCTTAGCACAGATGTAGATCAGCACCTGAATGTCTGAAAAGAATGCTTTTTTAATTATATTTTTTAGCCCTACTTAATTGTCTCCAGCATACAGTATGACACTGCTAGACACTTTTCTCAAATCAGATTCAGGAGAGAAATAAGTGAAAAGCTGACCAAGATTAAATTTCAGGAGCAGTGCTGGGTGGATGTACCTAGATGTACCTGCTTATACTACATTTTATATAAAGCACAGAAACAGGACATACATGTTTGTATTGTTTTGTTTAACATCATGGGAAATACTATCTTAAATTGAAAAACCTAAAACTAAAGCAAAGTGTCAGCATTGAATGGGAAGTTTTAGTCAACTCACTAGAAAGGTATATTATTTTCCCTTTTGCTTCAAGAAGAAGAAAGAATAGAAAAGTAGTACTTCTGATCTACTGGGCATTGTTATTTTTTCTGATTCCTTCCTTAAATTCAGTTACTCAAATAGTGCTAATAGCCACCCTGCTGGAATGCCTGCACTGGCCACTTCTGTGCAGAGCCTGTCTCCATCTCTGCCCTGACGGAGATAAGCAGAGCACAGGGGACATGCTTGTGTTGAGCAGCTGCTTCACTGTGAAACAGCCACTCTGCTGTTTTGCATCTCATAGCTAATCAGGCTCCAGAGCTCTCGAGTTAAGTAGTAAGACAAGCTTCCCATGGCCTTCGTACCACACCAAGCTCATAGGAAGGTGGTATGGAATAAATCTCTGAACTTTAATATGGGGACAGCCAGCTGTAATGTGGAGTAGCTGAATCCTGTCTGGGATGCAAGACTCGGATAAACATCACCCAGATGAGTGGGCCTGTCAGTTTGACAAGAGGGCCAGCAGAATGAAGGATCTTGATGTCTGTACTAAGCAGCTGGTGTTATGAAAAGCGATCTAAAGGAGAGATGCCTCATTTCTAATATGCAGCTCTGTACACACAGCAGCTTTGTTTCCTCATGGTTTGACATGTTTCCATGATGTAATTGCTCCTGAACTTTCCTTCCTTTTCATACAAGAGTTAAAGCCACTGAATGGTTTGGAGGATATTCTGGCAGTAGAAGGGCACTTACAGGTAGACAAGAGGATTACTTTTCCCATTTGTTAAGTGCTGCACCCCATCCTTTTGCAAGACATCAGAGAGTGTCTCCATGCTTGATGAACAGAAGATAGGAATTTGCTACAGTTAATGCCTGGAGAACTGTTTTTTTGCTTCAGTTACAAAGACCAATATGCTTAGACTTTACCTATGCACAAACATGAGCTCATTTAACTGAGAGTATGCTTTTTTTATAGTGGTTTATGTTACAGTTTTGTAGCTGGACATTTTTATATTGGTTTTAGCCTAAGTAATGAAAGCTAGAGCAATGTAACTTGTTTAAAGCAATATAAACCCATATTGAGAAGTCAGACAGTAACTCAGGGTAAACAGTCCCATGTTCAACACCTATTCTTCAGCAATATTCCAAATGATTGCTTTCCTAATAGTCTCATGAACGCAACCAGTCTAACATGGTAGCAAAGAAGAGCCAGAAGGAATAGGTTAAGCGGCAGCCAAAATGGAAATGTGAAGAATGTATCTCCTGTCTCAAGCAGAAGTCAAGTATCTTTTGTTCTCTATGTCGATCCTCTTAAGAGAGATTTTAATAGTAGAACCTGCTAAGATCTGTGTTGCTGAGTTTTTAAATTTGGTCCCTTTTCACAGCACAATGCCTCTGTTAATTTAACAGACTGAGAGGGATTTATAGCTCTGACTTAGAAGTTTATAAATTGTTATTGCTGTTCTTAAGTTTTTCATTTAAACCAGTTACAAAGCTTGGGAATATCTCACAGAGAATGGTTTAAACCTGGCCGTTCTGCAGATCTGTAACCAGAGCCGGTATAATGCAAGACTGCTATCTTGCTAAAAATACGGGGTGAGGTAGTCTGCTGAATGGACCCATGAAAAGCAGGACGGCCATTACACTTGACTGTATTACCACACACTATATATCATGTTGTGCATATTGCCTATATTTTGCTGTCTATCAGATATATAATTTTGTATTAATAGCAATGGTTAGCATTTCTCCTGGCCTCATCATATGGAGGCGAAATTCCTTTTTTTTCCCCCCCAAAGGAAGATATTATTCCTATCCAGCAGAGAAAGAAGTGAAGATGGCAGAAGGAGAAGGGAGTAGCTTTCAAAGGTTCAGAGACCACTTAGAATCCCAGTACCCGCTGCAAAGGCGCTCATTTATACCTCTGAAAAGTTGTCCTGCTGAGTTCGAATGATGGCACTCTTTGGGCTACAGCCTAATTCCCCTTCTCTTCTTGTGACATCTACCAATTTGTATTGAACAGACCTTATTATCTCAAAGATGAAAATGGAGTGTCTTAGCACAGTGCCATTATAAGCTACATATGGCAGGAAGGACTGGCCAAGCTGGCTGGACATGCAGTGGGAAACGCAGAATAGGTATGTTCATGTGACATACATGGGAACTTTGAACATCTCTGCTTTCTCACACAGGGTATCTCATGATAGCGTCTCAAAGGAAGACCTGTAACCTATATGCTTGTACAGTACTTTAGCAATGTCAAAAAACACTGTGTTAGTCTTCTGCCATCTACAGGATTCATAGATACTCAGATGCTTAAAGCTTAACTGCTGTGAGCTTTCAATATTGTTACCATCAGCACAAAGCCTGTACCGTAAGAGATGAGAGACATTAATGAAAAGGTGCTAATCCTTCCCAGTTTCTTGGGAGTTCAGCCCCATGTGGGATCAGACCCAGAGGAGCTGTGCAACTCTAACTTTAAAGCACTGGGAAATAACTAGGCTTCATGCTCTTAATTTCCAGCAAAGAATCAGTGTTGGGCTGGTGCATTTGCCTGAACCAACACTGATACAGATTAAGGTCCCCTCCACCAATTTTCCCTTGCTTCTTCTGCAAAATGGCAATGGATCTATTCACAGAAACGTAGAAATAGCTTTTGTTTTAAGCAGTAAAGCTAATGCTGCTAGCTAGAGCAGATATAAAGTGGATCCTAAATCAATCTACATAGTTAATTTGGGACTTCTTACCTTTTAAGTATTCCCAGAATCATAAGGATGCCAAGAGCTGATCAGAGAAGATTCATGTCTCCTTTGGTGTAACAGTATTTATGTTAGTGCACATCCTGATAATTACTCAGTGAGAGTTTCAGACTGCCAGAAATACCTTGAAAATTCCCCTACGGGTGATTCTGTGGAGGAAAAGGAGAAAGCGAATATCAAACATACTGTAGTCAATATTTTTTTATCATACCAGCACTGCTACAGAGCCTGAGCCCATTTGCAGTTTAGCAATGCTGAGTCTTTCCATCTCAGCTATAGCAATCCGTGCCTATTGCTGCCTAACTCAAAAAAAATCAAACCTGTTCTCACATTATAGCATAGAAGACACACTTCTCATTTCATGCAGTGAGGGAGACTACAGCTCCATCAGAGATTTAGTTGGCCTCAAAGCTCATTTGGAGCTAAAAGCCCTATGAGAAATCCGTAATGAGAAAGATCTGATAGTTTAATGCATTCCTGCAAAGAACTGTAATTTGCTAGGAAATGGATAGGATAATATCATTCCTGAAATTAACTGGAGGTCGGTGTGTTAAATTTCAGCTGCAAGTGTTGGTACAGAGGGATTCAATTAGGAATGGGTGACAGTTCAGAGTGTCACACACTATGTGACACCTCTAAGGAAACTCAGGACAGTTCTTAACCAAAACTTTAACATTCAGTTAAGTTCATTTTTCATTTTTGACTCCTGCTTCTTGTCAAGATAGCTCAGTTCAATGTTGCATCTTGGTAACATTTGGATATGTACCCAAAACAAACCTCCAGATGTATTTATTACAGCAAGATCCAAAGAACTCAAACAATATCCCATGGTACTGTACACAGTACAAGAGCATTGTAAAACACAGTACTTGAACCACAGAACTTACAATCTAAATAGACAAGACAGGCAAAGAGTGTTATCAAGTAAAGAATTAAGTGAGCAGCTACCAGCTTTTCAGCAATTCAGTTCTCATTGAGACAACCAAGCAAGTTAAGCTTCTCAACATCCTCGTTCTTTCTCTCAGCCAGTTAAAAACAGAGAATTTACATTCATCTAGCTAATATCTTCCCTTCTACCTGGTCTGAGAGCAGCTTTTGGAGAACTGTCAGGAAAGCCTATTTGCTTTGTTCCTCCACTGTCATTCTCCCAGCCTCAGTTCAGTGAGGTTAGCAACAGTAAGAGCAGCTCTTTCAGTTCTGTGTAGTAATGTACTACATTTGCTAAGGAAAGCACCTACAAGACGGGAAATGTTGTATTAACAGCACTTGCTGATCAGACTGTCCAAGGAAAACTGTGGGAAAGCTTGAGCAACTGACTGATCAGACATACAGTGAGACTGTCTCACTTTGCTGAGAGAAAAAGGCTGACAAGTAAATCGCTATAGGGACAGTATGGGGTTTTGACTCACGGCTGGGTGACTCAGTGCTGTTGAAACCAAACTAAATACAAGAAATTACTCAATGAGCTATTTTAATTTATTATTTGCTATGCAGAAATAAGGCACATTTAATACAGAGACTGTGTAGAGAAAGTTCACGTTATTAATTGTAAAATGAGTTTTCTCCAAGTGAAGCATCAATAGTATGCCAACTCTTGTTAGCTCTAGATCTCAGTATATTCAAGGCAGTCTTTCACTGTGACCCCGGTATTTGTAATGGAATAACAAAGGTACCAGAAAATAGAAAGTCACCCAAGGTAAGCAAATAACCAGATTCAGAGAACCAAAAGGAGATGACTCCTAGGTGCACATTCAACCAAGCAAGCATCAGTAACTTCACAGATTTGAAATAATGACCACAGATACTACCTGGTATTTTATATATGGAGAAATGCCAAAAAATTTTAAGGCAAGAGTGACTAGGAAATGAGATACAGCAGAAAGAACTATCATTACCTTCTAAGGATACTACTGCTGTTGTGAAATTTATAGGCAAACTAAATCTGGAAAGACCAGAACTAGTGAATTAAAGGGACAATATAGAAATACATCAAATTGATCACCTTACAGCTAATAAGAAAACAGTGTAGAACAAATCCACTGCATGAAGATGGTGAGAGGGGTAGAGAGCTGAACTTCAGAAAAATTTGTAACACCAGAAGTGGGGTTAATGCATCTTTAGGATTAATGTAGTCATAATGTAACACCGCAAAGAGCTGGTCATAAATTGCCACAAGGGAAGGAGATGACAATGGGGAGTCTGTGTGGACTTACTGAATAATAGTATCATAGCATCTGCTCTACAATATGGCTTGAACTTTGCAAAGCCCCACTGTATAACTCACTTGTCATTTGGGCTGAGGAACAGATGACAGATCTGCCGGGAGTGCTCAAAAACAGGCCTATTTATTTTTCCCCCCCCCCAAAGAGTAGTTTCTAAACCAGCTGTTCTCACTGAGATGGCGTTTCAGCAAGCAGATCAGCCTCCATTTTTTCAGAAAAAAATATGTATGGAAGAATCTAGTACAGGTTCATGTAAAAAAAAAAAATGCTCAAAATGAGAACTGTGGCAGCTTCAGTTAGCTTACAGCACGAAACTATTTACAAAGCAATGCAGAAACATTACACTGGAAGGGACCAACTGGGCCATCAAGTCTAATCTATGCCTCAGAACTTCTGTATCATTACTCTTGTTTTTCTTCCGCCTTAGCTTTTATTAAGTACATTTAAGAAATGTCAACTTTAGGGGGATGGTAGAAATTGAGACTCAAATTCACAACAGAAGTGTTCATCTCTTCACAGGACACTCAGCTTGCTAGGAAATGCAGCAGTTGAGTCAGAAGCTGAAGTCACAGTGGTCATCCGCTCTGGCAGCATACAAGTGACTCCTTCACCTGAAGCCAGCAGCACAAGTAATAGAAAAAGACGGATGGAAATACAGCAAGGAGCAGATGAAAAAGACACCAGGTACATTGCATGCAGCCTCAAAAGTAGAATGCCACCAACTCCCCTTTAAAGTATGCTCATAATGAACAAATGCAGAAAAATAGCCAAAGACAAATTTGGTATAACAGATGATCTAGCTATACAATATTTACTGATTCATTCTACCTTCATAGGTATTTTTCTATATGCATAAACATAAAACTATATCAAAACACATGCAGGCTGTGATTAATAAGATGAGGACTCTGCCATGGCACTAAGTCAAGGCACAATTCATTCCCCACAGAACAGATGAAGTTTTAGGGCCCCAACAAGTCAATACCAAGGTCTGAGGGAGGCAGGGAGACTGTTTTAACTGAAGTATTGAGTAAATGAATTGTTAATCACTAACTTTTTCTACTGAGTTATGGTAGCAGAAACTTTCAAAGCTGCACTGAGAACGCCTTGTGTGTACATGTATTAAGTCAGGAGCTGCCAGTTGCCTTCTCAAGTACTAAACAAGTGATCACATTAACAGCAATTACATCAGGATCCACAGATCTGAAATGCACACTTATCAGAGGGGGTACCCAAACTGTCACATGAATACAGCAAATTATCCCCTCTTGCCATTTCCATCTCTGCTCTTTCTTTTCCTCCTTGCCAGATAGGATACTTCACCGATTTCGTGTTCCTTTTTCATGCTCATTAACTTGTGCTTTTAGTTCTTGTTTGACATGAAAATGAGAGATGTTATCCATGGAACAGATTTCTTCCCTCTAATCAAATTGCTATCTGAAAATAAAGCATTATTACTGCATTGTTTCCAGCTCCTGTTCAGTGTTAGCCAGCCTGTGCATTCAGGCTCGAAAGCCTCTGGTTTAGTTAATTGCTGATTTAAGCCATGCTCTGTTCCACGTATGAAGGAATGCAAAATCAGAAGACTTAGAGTAACTTCATTTTGGATCAGAAATCAACCACGATCTACTTAATTCAAACCTTGATGAAGTTGTAGAACGTTTTGGTGATTTTTTGTTTCAAACCTTTATGCATGGAACCTTGTCTGGGGCAGAACAATTATACTTAATGTGTTCATGAGGGTCAGAAAGGAAATGTAAATAAGCACCAAGTCTGAGGCTGAGATAAACCTGCAGCTCATATATGTGAGCCCTTGGTAACCCCTTCCCAGCCACTCTGCATTGTAGGAGGTACTGCCGCTGTACTTAGAATAAGGAAATAAAGACTTTCGCAACAACACCAGGTCTACTGCAGCCAAAGAGCCAAACCCTCAAAGCATTATGTCAGTCACATGAACCACAATACAGCTGCTTTGCAGGACAGCAAGGCTAGGAACACCTAGCAATAGAACTCATTTATACCAAATCGAGTACGCATACACCATAAGTCCAGATATTATCTTAGTAGGTGTGTTGCTTTCAATTTGTCTTTTATATCCATATAATTTGGGTTGGTTCTGTACTTGCTGTTCAGGTTGTGAGCACGAACAAGACCTATTTCAGAAACCACTGGTAACAGCACACACAAGCCATTGAAAAAATTAACAAGAACACCCCAGAGATAAGACATAATAGTTCAGTGTTGAACTAATACAACTATATATGCTTCCACAATTTTCTGTATGAGCATACAGACATGTCCTTAAGTATTTTCCATTTTAGCAGAGGACCTAGGTTATATATCTAGAGCAATTAAGAAAGGAATGAAAAGCATTAAACAAATAAGCTTTAACACACAAAACAAGTAAGGATCAGGGAGAGGCAGAGAAACCATGGTGCTCCCTACATGGTCCCTGCCCTATGAACAGCAGTTCCAAAATGAAGATGATCATATGAATATAGAAGAATGTTAATAGGAATAGAACGTGTTTGAAGTCTATTCAAAAACTCATTAAAGCTATGAATTAATGTAAATTAACTGAATTTCACTCTATTGTTCCTATGCATCACCTGACAGTATGTCCAAAGTCAGGTCTCTATATATTACTCAGCAAACTTTGTCTTATTTAACTCCTCAAAATAGAATAAAAATTCCAGCTTTATGCTGTTTTTCTGCAAAGAGGCAATTTTTTTCCCCAGGTAGATGTATGCTGTCTGCTCTATATGGCATACATTTATAATTATTTTAAAGCACTCTGGTTTTCTCTAGATATTGCTACAATTACCAGCTTCCGATATACTTCTCTTTTCACTGTGCTACCATGCTCTGATCAATACAGAATAGTCAGTAGATGTGCTTACTTAGGTATTTTGCTTTACCGCTTGTGGCCTTCACATATTTATAAAAATATGACCAGATCAAGTTCTACCTCACTGGCTTGTTTAATAGACTTGGAGCCAATCCCTATGTTATAGATTATATTCTCACTAGCATCAATGGTCAAATAGCCAAGGCACACTTTGGAGCCTTAAAAATGTTGCATGCAATTCTTAAGTCTCTGATGGACTGGGTTTTTTTAGGCAACTTAAGACTAGTCATTTAGGCTGTTTATCAAAAGGTATTTAGCCACTTCAGCTTTCCTTGATTTAAGGTTTAGGCATATAAATACATTTCAGGATCAGAACTTGTTCTCAGTTCAAATGACTTGTTTTTCCTCTGACAGATGTATTGTGCAGATACATATAACAAAGCATCATACAGTTACCAGGCACCCATACTTGTGCAGAAGCTTACACCCGAGTCACTGTGTTTCATTTCTTTAATAAAAGTGATCATCTATTTATTTCTTTTCTGAACTGTCACACACTGATTCATGAAGAACCTAATAACAAAGTATTTTCATCATTTAAAAAATAAAATACAAGTAAAGCAAAGATACTTGCAATGACATCTTTGATGTTTTATAGATTAAGAGAGTCTCATGAATAACAGTGATTTCTTGTGTCATCTCTTCTCTGGCTTCGAGAGTTTTCATTAACTGAGATTAACACTAACTGGAAAATAATTAAACTACCTTATAGAGTCTGGCCTTCCCATCAGCACTAGTAATAATTAATCAGGACCAACAACAGATTTTAATAGCATTAAAATTCTGATTCACTGCATTATTCCGCAGCCCACACCATCCACTTCTATTCTTAGTTTCACTGTGTGCGGGAAACAGTATTCCTTAAGACAATACCAAGAGGACAAATATAGAAAATAAAGTTAACCCTCATTTTCACTGTCCCTGTAACAAAATGTCATTCTTCTACATAATTGCCCAGCACCATTCACCACTGATCCGTGAAACTGAACTCATCATTCAGGTTCCCTGTTCAGCTCCACAAGAAGAGACTTCTGTGAAAAAGCCAAAATAAGGAGAAAAGAATTTTCCAAAAAAAGTTTCTTCAGCTGGCACAATCCCATCTCTCCTTTTGGGTGTTGTTGCTGTTCTATTCACTGGCAACAAGCTCAGCCTAAACTTTGTTAATCACATCAGAAATGGAGCAGGGCTTTTCTAATCTTATATTTTTATACAACTTGAATGAAACAGAGTCTTACCTCCTGAAAAGAAAAAAGTCAAGGGGAAAAAAAAAATCAATAGTCCTACTGGCACTAATACATATATGACTTTCAGAAATGGAAAAAGCATCTGGTCAATTTTTCTTCATTCTTTCTGATCATAGTAGATAAGTGATGCAACACCAGGTTTTTATACAGGCCAAATGAGTCATAATTATCTTACACTACTTCATTCCTACTTAAAAGAACAGACCATTTCTTGTCAGGAGCCAGGACAACGTTACAGTCCTCGGTTTACTGAAAAATGAGTGGAAGGTCAAAGTAATACTGAAGATCTTCTGTTCTTAAACCTTATGTTGAAATACAGGCATAGTTTATAGATGTATCAGTGAGAATTCATCACATTTTGAAACAGAGTAAGAAAGAGGATTAGTGGCAAGCACAGTTCAAGTTTCTGGGATAGCTGAAGAGGATATTACATTGTTTGCTTTGGTTAGGAACTCTCATTTCCATTTGTAATATCCAAAGGCCTGATTCTCATCATCACTGCATCATTAGTGATGGTTATTGTTCAAATAGGAGTAATTTCACAGCTGCCCCAAAGAACTGGACCTGTACAGGATGAACGCTGGCAACTTTGGCTATTAAGGATTCTATGCGTTTTCAGCAACATTAGGTATTTTAGACCAGTTCCTGCTTTTTGCCTTTTCTTGAAGAGAATCTCAATGCGCTGCTAAGTTACTTTTCTACCCTTTGTACCAGAGCTGCATTTCTCTAGCAGAACTACTGGCCATTTAAAAAAAACAAACCAATCAAAACCAAGCAGTTATGCTGACCATATCTTCATCAGATGTACTACTTCAAGACTTGTGATGCAAAAGACAGCAATAGAGAGATAAAAAGCAACAACAGTTTCTGTCAGTGGTTCTTGCAGGAAAAATTTGTGTTTAGATCTGATGCAAACCAATCAATGAGACAGTAGAAGTATATGAATTAATGGAATCCCTTGCAATTGAAGCAAATAGAAAGAGTCCCACAGATTTCACTGAGCCGTTACTATTACAACTGTAACAAATCTAAGCTAACCAAAGCAAGTTGCCTTAGGGGAAAGGACCCAGTATATCTATAATCCCCCCCCCCAATGAGATCACCACCATTTTGTTCTCTTGAACATTTTACTTTAATTTTCACTGTTTGGTTCTACTAAATGCTGATGGAGAGAGAAAGACTCGAGCTAAATCACTTACTCAGGGATTTCTCTGTATCTAGGTACTCTACACTCAAAGAAAGGAGGCCTATCTCCTGCAAGGAAAGAGTCAGTGATTTCAGTACTTTATCAGAAGGGGACAGCCTTAATTCTGTATTTCTTTATGTCTATGGGGTTCTTGTTAATTAACTTTTAGGTTACTCAATAAGCTGAGTATTATATAGTCTTTGTTAGAGATGGATTAACCATTTCCTTATCACTAGGAACCACATTTTACCAGTGCAACATCTGTTCCAAGGAATACATGCACTCGAGACCATGCAGAAGCACCTCAGCACACAATGGATGCCTGTAAGTCCTGTATAAATGAGTTTTACAACTTGAAGATGTAGGAAAAAATGAAATTCCAGGTAATTCATAAACCTCTGAATGCAATGCTTAATCCAAGTAACCCAAAAGCAATCTTGTTGGCAACCTAATTGTGTTTTCTAAGGAGGAGACTGCAATAACAGTTTGTTTACATATAATCAGATCCCTTTATATGTTTGTATTGTGCTTATTTCTGAAACCTTTCAAAATTGAAAGGTCTCCCGTAATATTTGACTTGGCTTTTCACTCTAACCTGAGGGATTACACATTACTTTGCACATTATAGCTCAGACAAATATGAATTTTGTATTAGTACTGATGAGAAAGTACAGCTATCCCTTGAGGATCAACAACCAGGACATGCAAGAAAAATTGAGGAAATCGCACTGATTTTTAAATGGCTTTTTATTTTGGTTTGTTTTCCTTCGGAAGCTCTTACCATCTAGGTCAGCTTCTCTGTTGTAAATGCAATTCAGTGGGGAACACAAGGCAAGAGAGACTTTACGTTTGGGACAATTTTTGAAGTTATCACAACTTTTTCTCAGAAAATTGTTTATTTGCATCTGCACACTAAACTGTTTGATTAACAGATTTCAGAGCGTGCATCCCTCACTGATACTAGTCATAGCTCTTAACTGGAACGACTTCATTTGCCTCTTACACTCCATTAAGGGTTTCCAGAGGACTACAGTGAAATAGAAGACCAGAAGTTTCCTGTGACTGAAGAGAAAGCACACCCTCACCCTTGCATAGAAGGGACACAGAGTGCCTTGTGCAGACAACAGCTAATGTCACATTCGTTCCAAAAACCGTCTTCACTGACTGTTTTCTCCCCTAGTCTTGTGGCAGATTTTCAACTCCAACTTCCTATACGCTCTGTTAACCAGCTTTGACATGTAAGCATTACTGCCTAGGGGTGAACTGGACTACGAATTTAAGGACGTAGGATTTTGCCAAGCTACATCAACTCAACAGCCCATCAAGACATAATGCTGACTCCAGCCATGGCTACTACCAGATTCTTGAGGAGAAGCTAGACCTCCATCAAGCTAAAAAAAACTGTGTAGTAATTTGCAGCAGGGGAATTTCTTCTTCACACCACCACCCCTCCCCAAGTGCTCAGTCTGCAGAAGTGTAGGAACTAGAAACAGGACAAACTTCCAGGTTTGTGCACTAGATCCCGTTACCCAAAACGGTCTCCTTACCAGGATTTAGTTCTTACCTATTTCTTTCTCATGTACCCGGAGAATACAGTGACAAGTTGTGGAACAGGAACAGAGCAGTCAACATTTACTCTCCCATCATGGCCCCTTGTAAGTATGCATATCTGCTTGCCCAGTCAGATATAAAATAGACAGGAAGTTAAAGGAAAGCATTATCAGGTGAGATGCATCTGAGACAGGAAGAACACTATTTGCTTAAAAGCCTGCTGACACAGTTGAATCCCGTAATTCTGGATTGCAGTAAAATAGTCTTCCCTAGACTCTACATTGGAGAAATCCTGAAATTTGCAGTACCAGTTCAATCCAGTCATTCTACACAAAAATCTTTTATGCTTGCTCTCTAAGGAAACAAAAGATGCAGTCTTCATCACTATTTCTGACAACTCCACCCTGACACTTGTAAAGCTATTCAAACCAAGCACACAAGATTTGTCAGAACAACGCTGACATTTTAAATGAAGAATAATGATAAAATGGCTAAAAGCGTGCTGCAGAAGTACTCTCACAGATAGTACTGGCAATTTGAATACAACAGCAAAGTGCTATCATGTAAAAATCAAACCAGAAATTCTTTCATGTAGCTAAACATGGAGTTAAATTATGTAAAAGCCACAAGTACTCTGATGCAGAAAGGGGACTTCACAAGTCCTTGTTTTGAGGCTTAATGTATATGGACATTTTGCATTAAAGAATTACACTTGTTTCACTTTCACTCTTGACATAAGCACAGCTATTTCATTAACAAACAATAGATGGAAAGTAAAGATTCCTCATAGCCAAAGGAAATGAAGGTTTTTCTGTTGAGCTAAATTAGTATGAATCCTTCTTAAGCATTTTAGATGTGTGCAGTGCTATAATAGCACTAATAATGGTAATTTATTTTATATAGCTGAAGATCATGAAAGAGCTATATGTCAGTTGAGCATAATACACTGAGTTTTGTTATCCTCTGCATTTGGTAGGGCATTATACTGGAATCCTGCTGTCTTTTTACAGTGAAGCCTGGATCTTTAACAGTCATATTGGTTAATTTCAGTGAGAATTTAAGAGGTTTTATGCTGCTTCCCTCATCCTCCTTCTCAGTACAAGCTAAGCAAGCCTAATGCTACAACATGGAGCCATATTAGGAAGTTTAAATACAGTTTTTAACCATCCTGGATGCAAAGAAGATTTGTGAGTATATCTAAAGTAATCAATGCCCAAGTTGAAGACAAGACTAAACCATTTCACAAATAAAAACTTATTGGAAAGCTCCAAAGACACAACTACTTCTCAGGACAAGTAATGGGGAGTGGGAAAATCTAAGTATGCACATATGCTTTATACTCTGCTGAATTCTCAGAGTAGATATGCCCCTTTTAGGACTGCTTTATTGCATAAGGGCAGATCAAACTGAGCACTCTATCCCTCATTTGTTTTATCATCTCACTAATCCTTAATTAAAAATTAAATAATTAAGTACAAAAAATCCATTAAGTTCTTTAAACAATTATAGTAAAGAGTCAGTTAAATATGATGGGCTGTTATTGAATTATTGAATGAGGTTTGCGTAGTACTAACTTGCCTCCTCAAAAGCATGTAGTGCCTGAAAACTTGCAGCCATCTAAGGTCTGTTAAATAGATATCATTCTATCCCACAGTCCAATGAAAGCAGCATGTCAAAATGCATATGTTTCCATAGCTATAGAGCTCTCTCTCCTGTGGTTTGAAGGTAATTTAGCACGGAACATTTCCCTACTAACATCAAGAAAGATGAAACCTCAGAGCAGAGGTGGTGTCAGCCAGCAGATGGTACTGTAGGCTGCCATACTGCAGGCTACAGAGGACAGGCTAGGCTGCTGTCAGTCTGTGGCATATCAAGCTGCTAGGGAGTGAGCCCTGGCAGAGGTTGTGCTCCCAGCCTCCTTTCTCCCAGGGTTCTGATGTCAGGAAACAGGCAGCTCATTATACCACGGAGCCAGCTGCAGGAAAGTCAACTTTTCAGGTAGCCAAAGGCATCTTGTCTGTGAATAGTCTAGATAAGCAACTTGCACTAGAAAGCATCGTCTGTACTCCCACCTTTACCTCACAGTACCACTTCCCTACTGCTGCACACCTCTGGGTGTGCAAACTGAGGGCAGTCACACACTTTCTCATGGCTGGGGGGCTTGTTTGCTCTCCCTCACTAGTTCCATTTTGCTCAAGGACAAGCAGCTGTTTCTCAGTGTGGAACCCAGCCCTGTGCACAGTGTCAGAATAAATCACTGGTATCACTTACACCCCTTTGAGCTCTATTTTAGTTATTGCAGGCTCTTCCTTTCCCAATTCCTTTCCCAGGGAACCCAGACCCTGTCTGTAGGGCAAGTTTCAGCAGCTCTCCAAGTCACCTTCAAGTCATCTAGGATGCAATATTCTCTTTATGCTGCTTTTTATCCACACAGAACAAGACCCCAAAAGTAGCAAATTCTCACTGGCTAAGGTAAGTTGCATCTCCTTGCGTTTTCTAGAGGCCAGAGGCAAGAGATGAACTGAGCTCAGGGAAGCAGTGTAACTTGCAAAAAAGCTTAACTTCACAGTATGTATGATTTGCCTGCTTCAGGAGATTGGGGGTTCTTTAAGGGTAAGCAGATGTCTCTGGAGGTCCACTAAGCTAAGAAAGGCACTTTCTTAGTACCTCATTTTCTGTTCCTGGATTCTGATTTCCTGTATGTGCCCTCCTCTCCTCCCCCTCAAGATAAACTGCATTGCTTATGGAACATGAAGATTTTTGTTTAACAAGATAGGTGATGACCCACTTTAGAATTGAATGATTGGCAACTGAAGGGGAAAAATGTGCTTTAATTACTACTCTCTCTGGGGAAGATTTTAAATAGTTGAGCTGGTTCTAATATGACAGCACTTAGCAGACTTCGTTTTCTTTTCTCATTTTGAAACTCTAAGTTTACAGGTCCATGAGGCACCATTTGGAACAGCTACTGCAATCTTTATTAGATTAACTGTCCCTCCTGGGGATCCATTCCCCATTCCTTTGGGAATGTACATACCATACTCTAGCTTAGCAAGAACCCACTCTAATGACTAACACTGTTCCCCCTAAGTAACTAAGCTAATTGGAAGAGTCAGGATAACTTGGATTTAGACCTGTCTGCACCACCTGACAAGTTAAATAAGTCAATGCAGCTGATGTTTTCAGAAGTGGCACTCTGAGGTGTGATCGACAGATTCTGAGGTGTCATAGCCCCTGTTGGAGTCACATGTGAAGGAACTCTTTGCAAAACTGTGGGGCTGGGCTCATAGAACTTGAATTCTGTTTCCCCATCTTTCAATTTCATCATCTGTAGACTGCCAATAACTTATTAGTTTCTCAGACTTTCAAAGACTAAAGAGAATTTCAGTGGATGACTGAGTAAGATTATTTTTTCAAGAAGTTTAACAAAACAATGCCACTTCAACCATATAGCAGTAATGTCTCTTACCTTGGTACTACATGTTCTGTCATGACACCAAAAAGCTCAGAAATTCAGTCCCAAAGTCCTTCAGCACATGGTCATTTTTAATGTATTGGGAGTTCCTCGATGGACCAGGATTTCTTCCCAAACTGACTAAAGATAAACATCACATACGCACTACAGACAAAGCAAGTTACTATCTCATAATTTAGATGTAGCCACAGACACCCAAGGGGAAGTCAGGAATTGCAGGTAGGTTTGAAGCCCCAGTTTACAATGTTAACCACTGTATCATTCTTCTGCCTTTCTGTCTCATAGCACTCCCATCAAGTTATCAGCTGTCCTTAGACTGCTTTGCTAGGTGGCTGACATGCATAAGATTGCGCACAGCATTTAACTAGCTGTTTTTCCTTTGTCTTCCCCTTTTGCATTAAAGTTTTAAAGACTGAAAAATGAGCATTGAAAAAATTTCCTCAGTCAGCAACCTGCAATCTATTATGGCAATTAATCAAAGATATACTTTGTCAAATTCTCCTTGTTCTCTTATGCTTTATGATCATGTTGTTACTTCATCAACACAATAAAAAGGGATTAATCTTCATTGCTGGGAAAATTGTTTTCAGGACTAAGGGTAGCAGCCTTAGCTACACTACTGATCTTGTGGTCCAAATCAATCCCTGAGAGCAGAATTAATTATTTTTAACTGAAATGCATTCATTAAGCCCTAGCAAGTGCATTTTCAAGTTCTGCACATTATCATAATACAAATCTGCCATTCATATTTATATACTCACTGCAGGTTCAGCAAGCAAAATATGAGGGTGGCATGCAACTGAACAGACTTGTTAGGGTGACCACGTATATGGTGCTGTATATGGCTACAAAAAACCACATCAGCATGCTATTGCACTGTTTTGTTACTGAAAAGGATAACTGCAATAATTACACTGTTATGATGAATATTCTACAAAGCAGTAACCATAATTTAATGTGTTACAAAGTATAACATCACCAATTGTTTTTTCTAATATGGAAACTAATTACACAACAGATACTTCACAGTGCAGGCTGACATACTCTGGCATTTTGATGCCTGTTATCAATACAAGTTCATACAACTTCATCATGAAGCTTTCAGAATTTAGGAAAGGCCAGGTAGGAGAGGACATGCAGGATGTCTCTGCAGCCACAGAGATCACCTTGACCATCCTAACTGTTTCCCCATTCCCCTGCAGTTTCCCCTAGAATATCATCTCATCTTAAGTTTGTTATCCTTAAAGGTTTGGTTGATGGTCCCAGCCAGGACTTGCTGTTAAGTGTACTCAAGAAATAACATCCCAAATCTTGACTGGGCCACCTCCATAAAAACCCAATATCCAGCAACTTAACAGAGAATCATTTTGCAACACTCAATGTCTGCAACATCCCTAGTCACTTTGAAATTACCTGGTGCCACAGCATCTCATTTCAGTGATCAAAGATTTTTCTTTTATTGTAGTCATCACGTCCTTACCAATGTATTTCAGCAGGATTGTCCTGACAACATTGTGTCTGAGCTGTTTGCAGGTCAATTGCAGCACCCTAAATCCTTACACTGACAGTGGAACTTCAGAGCATCAAGTTCACATGTTCTTTGCTTTTCTCATTATTCAGTTTGGCCTCATCATTGGCTCACTGCCCACAGAATATTGATTAGCCACAGAATCTCCATAGCCAGCACTGTAAATCTAGCCATAGATTTACATTCCTGAAGGAAGTTCTGACAGGGCCAATAACCTGAACACCTTGTAGGCTCTTTTATTACCAAATGGATAGGGGGCTCATTTCACCTACTCAGTAAATAATTGGTTTCAGCTTAATGTTCTCATAGTTAAAAGGATTACTAACAAGACACACTCAAGAGAAAAATACAGCACTAGCCTCAGGTACATGTACTAATACATAAAGGTCTTAAGTGTGTAATAATATTAGTAACACATTTAGCTCATAAAAACAGATACATAATGTGAAATTCCTCCCTGTGAACACAGCCAGTACTTTTCAAATCTCTTTGAATAAGAATTGGATACAAGATAGTCCAGATACACATGGTACTTGCTACTATAATATTCAGTCATTTCACAGGTCACATAATTTCTGCTCTCTGGTATTTTGGCAGTAAATTCAAAGGAAATTCACTAGCAGTACAAACAACTGTGCTCTGGTCTGAAGCAATGGTTAAGTGTTCACACATCTAGAATCTATGGTCAGTGGATCAGACTCACCTGCTCAAAAAGCCACATAGAGCACTGACCCTCCTGAGCCCCAGCTCAATGTCCCATATGCACGAAAGTTTTCCGCAGGGAGTGCAGCAATGGGAAAACTCTTCTCTGGTTTCAGTTTCTGGAAAACTGAGTTTTGCTTCATAAGTACAAAACCCAGAGATACAGTTTGTTCTTCACTACTCAAGGGAAAAATAGATAATTTTTCAGGTTTTATGTCAGCTGCACTCCATCCAATGTCACAACACAACATCAACCTTACAAAGACACTCCGGTGCTACAGTTTACTCAGCACTGATTACAGCTACTAATAAATACCTCCTTCAGTGGCCATTAGAGAAAAATTCCTTTTTCAACCAGTGTGCTTCCTGCTCCTGACACTTCTTTAGAAAGCCTGCTTCCAGAATATTCAGTGATGATTTATCAGCTTATTACCTGCCCCAGCAGCACACAACTGCTGCTTGCTACAATCTGGAGTTCATGCACTGCTAGAGCTTTGGCTGCTACAGTTTACTGCCTTGATTAGGCTGTAGACCTATCAGACATTTTTCCCACTCTTACTGATTGGGGAGGGTGGATGCAGGGAAAGGAGTTTCTATTTAATGGCTTTGTTACTATAGAAATTTTAGAGCTTTAGAAAAATCAAGTGAACTGCTAATTTCCTGCACCTGCAAATATCCAAGCAGCAGCTAAGTTAGAGGCATTTCCTTGCAATTCCCAACACAGCAGAAGAAAGGGAAAAATACCGATATAGGAAGAATAGTCAGATTTACTACTGATGTTTTGTACGAAACCGGTCTGTTATGCCCTTGGGATTTACCCTTATCTCCCTCAGCCAACCTTTCACCACCTTCTAAACCATGAGTTAATGCAGAAAAGAACAGCAGAAAGCCATTTTGGAGTTTTACCTCAAAATTCTGGAATCATGAAAGTCATTCATGCTCAAAAGAAAAAAGGAAATAAGCTATTGATTCAAATCTGGTCTTGTTTTAAGTTACCAGAGGTGGAAGGAGGCACACAGATGGCCTGAATAGCATATCTAAACCCTAAGACATCCTAATGTACCAAGTCTAATGACAAAAGCAGGTCTGCATTTCCAAAATTCTTCAAGTAAGCAACATGGAAGAAACTCCCCAGTAATGAAACTACTCAGGTACCACTACCTTTTTCCCCAGATGTTAACATTTACTGCACTCTGTCCCACATCTCTGAATCCATTACCAGCTATATTGCCACTTCAGTACCTTCAGGCACTCCCAAACTGGCCAGTCCAGGGCATCCTGTTTGACTGAGGTATTTTAAAAATCACTGGTTTCAGAATCAGTCTGTAACTCAATTCTAATTATTCTCGGGGAAATTGCTTCCATCTAATCACTGCCCTGACACTGGGTCATGTGCTTATCTCTAGCTCCTTGGAACATGTCCTATGATAATCCAGTACTGCCAGGTCAAAACCACTCGCTCTGCTTTCCTTATGTCAGTCTTTTGACAACTAAGTCTTCCTCTTGTACTGCAGGCAAACTAACAGAGACAATCATTGATATTGGCATGCAGGGGAAGAATGAAGAAATAGTATCAGGTCTCACTCTTAGGTAATAGTGCATAGAAGTAGTTTAGTTTATGTTACCTATTTGTCATCAACCCAAGAGCAACCAGAAGTGCACTATCAGGAGATGGATCTTCATATGGGCAAATCAATTAACAAAAATGTTTAACTAAAAAAAACAAGATAAATTGGCAACATTAACCAAAAGAATCTAATGGAGGGGCTATTACATTTCTTTTAGTTTGATTAGCTCAAGTATAACATGAGACCTGGCAGATACTTTAAGTAAATGTATATGAAAACTCATACCCTCTGTAACAACAGTAAGAGTTCAAATGAAAACAAGGAAATAAGTTTCCTAAATTAATAACTGAAGTTAGTTAAGTTGCAAGGAAAATTCATGGGAGAAAGCTTTGATCAGCTTTCCCATCTAGCTTGTGAGCGAGCAGGAACATGCTGTGCTATCTTGACCTCTAACCATAGCCTACCAGGATAAAACAATGCAGGAACATGAGATGCTCCAAGGATAATCAGCAAGAGTGACTTCCTTTAATTTTCACTAACAGTCATCCTATTCAAATGGAATGAATTTGAACTCTCCAAGTAAGTTTAACTCCTGCAGCAGGAGCCCATTTTGCAAAACTGTTGGCCAGCATACAATAATTTCAACAATTTCACTTTCACTATCTGAATAACAAAAATCAGGCCTCTGAGTCTAAGGGCTTTCCAAAAGTTGTGCTTTCTCAGGATGCCTCAAGAAAGTGCGTGAAGCAGCATGAGAGTACAATAATTGCTGCAGCTTGGTTATAGACAAGCAAGGAACTCAAATGACCAGGCTGCTGGCACCACCCTCATTCATCATTGATTCAAGAACATAGAGGCATTAGAAAGAAAAATTCCCTACAGCTCAATCGCTGTAATCGCCTCTTATGATATCCAGTTTCTTCAGCCCTTACAGTTTCTGTAAACTTTTCCAATAGCTCATGAATTAGAAAAGCCATGCCTCGAGTTATAAGTCTTCTGTATTAAAGTGATCATAACAGATTAGTGATAAATACAAAGTAATTGATTTTTTTTTCATTTCCTCCCTCCCCCAACAAGCTTAAACTAATAACAATAATTATGTGAAAGTACTTCCATTGGGAAATTTGTACCTTTCTGACAGTAAAAATCAATTGTTCTGAGGACAAGTTTTATCGCAAGAATTAATCATTGCTATATTCAATTACTGTATCACACAATTGTCAATGTTATTCATGATGTAAAGTATGCAGGAGGGCATCTTAATTATAAAATAAGACTGTACAGTAACTACCAAGTCTTAAGAAAGCAAATGAAAAGGAAAACATCCCTGATGACAGAGCATAGTGATATGTATACTCTGTCATGTCAAGACTTCCTGGGAAGCTGCTGCAAGTATTTCTTGTTCCAGCATTGAAAATGCACTCTACAGAGTAAATGTTGTCCTGTGCTGAGTTTGAAGATAACCTGCCCAAAAACTGTAACTGTTTGAGAGATGTTACCAATCCTTCCAGAGTCAGATTTCAGCCTTAACTTCTTAGAAAAGCGTGTTTTTGATTTGTCAGTATGAATTATTTTTGCTGCTGCAAAGGCTACCTCTGATAATTCTGTTCAAAGTTGGATACAAGCTCCAAACAGTTCAGCAGGGCTCACAGAACCGCTCAGGACGCTGATTCACATACAGAAGTAACTCGGAGAAACCAAAGTCTCCTGCAGAAAATACACCAGGCAAAACCACCTGAGAAGCTGTTTTCCTGCTCTTCCACAGACTTTCTGTATAACCTCAGGCAAGTCACATGCTGTTCTGATGGCATTGTTGTAAGGACAATCACAACCTAGTTTCACTAGTGCAAAAGCTAACACAAGGAGACCCACAACCAGCATAGAGCTCCCTACAGATTGCAAAAACCACTGCGCAACACCAGATAAATATAATGGCAGCTGACTACACTGTCACAGCTAGGCAAATGTCATCTACCTACTGCAAAGCCAATCCAGACACTGCCAAGATAGGGTAAGCAGTTACCTTGGCTATTTGGATGGCAAGATCCATAATACAGGGAGGGATGTCACCTGGCTCTGCACAGGAATACTTTGTTAGAACCCTTCAAGCATCACTGTAATACAGATAATCTACACTGACAGTCTTTAGGATAACTGTCCCCTCCCTTAAGGAGTTCAAAGAGCTATAGCTTTCTCAGATAAGCTGTTAAAATCTAAACACAACCCATCTGATCTTTTTGCTTTGATACAGCAGCTTTTCGTTAATCTAAAAATCACACAAGTAGCTAATAGCTTATAGTCTGAGTGAACTGAACAGGTAAGTGTTAAGGTGAGGCAAAGGCTCAAGTCCAAGAAATGAGTAATCAAACTGGGGTACCCTTCCTGCTAGAGTAGGTACTCTATTTTACTATGCCTTATTAGTCTTTGTCACTCAATTACAAACGTTGTCAGCACCCTACAGACAGTTTGCCTAATTATTAGGCTGTTCATATAAAAAAATAATTGGCCTCACCACTGTCCCCTTAATTGGGAGGAAATGAAGAAATCACTGGATGGCATCAAGGTGGTTTTCTTTGAGGGGCACTCCGTCAGTGCTCCCCAAACAGGTGAGCAGTACCACTTTGCTATCTCACTGGTACATCATTTACACTTAACCCTAAACACCCTACTGCCTAGGGAACTAGTCAAAAGAGAACTGTGCTAGTACACCTATCAGGCCAAAGCCTCCTCTTATTTATAGAGGGACATTCATAAATATTGGGTTCAAATTCTTAGCCAGTAGAAATTGCAATTGCTCAACTGATTTATATCTGCAAAGGATCTAGTCCTTGATCTTGAATTTCTCATTTATTTTCTTCGTAGTAAGTATAACATGTGTGTTCTGTAAGAATAACAGACAATGACCGCACTGCTGTTATACTGTGCCATGAGATAAATTATACTTACCATGTGGTTCCAACCATGTCACTTTCACAGTGCCCAGTAATTAATCTCCCATAACCCTTATTTCATTCTGAACCTTTGAGCAGATCCCAAGGGATGTTAATTGTTAGCATATCTGTCAGGCAAGTGCATCCCCCTTCTTTCCAAAGGCAGCTCAACAGGCAGCATTTTGTCTCCACTCTGAAACCTGCAATGAGACTCTACAGTCGCAGGGTAATGACTGCAGTTGGTAAAGCATACAGAAAAGCTGACTACAAGCTTTCACTCCACTGTACTGGGTGCACATATGGCGCTGTCTTGGGCTATTAAGTTTGATTTGTATCAGTCAAGAACTATGACAAGATAGCTGGTACTGAAAAAAGTCTTGTTAAACTTACTGTACAGTCCATGGAAAAAATCTAGACTAAAAAAATCCAGATCCGGCCCAAAGAAACATAATTTTGCTAACAACCTGACAAATAGTGCCATTTGTTCTAAAATTAAAATGAACTGTAAATTGGCATGTCAAGCAAGAACTTGGGTCCCAAATTGAGACAGCCTGTTGCAAACCTGCTTTTAAATGCCAGAAGAGTCTTTAGTGTCTACAATGAAGTCCATGCCTCTCTTTTAAACACATCTCTAGTCTTGCGCAATCCCTGAACAGAAGAAAAAAGTTAATCTGGACTTCTCCTGCAGTAGCTACTTTTCCATGAGAAGTGTCTCCCTCCCTGGTGCACATACAAGCACTCAAAGAACTTCCCAACTCACAACTGATTTTCACTGCATGTCTACATGAGCCAATAGGATGACAGGAAGCAGCGCAGGGCTGTGCAGAGCAATTCCCTCCGGAAGGAAAAAAGGCCCTTTCTTTGGCTAGTACAGAGGCTTTCCACTAGCCCTCACAGCACACAGATGTAATTAAGCTAAATTGCAAGTTTCCTCTTTTAAGTGATACTAATTTCCTTTTGTGTACACTGCCTTGGTCAGGTCACCATGCTTCATAAGACACAGCATCTCAGGTGCCCAGCTATCAGCGGTTCTGAGCTTGGGAAATCTTTCCTAGAGTCACTTTTTAATAACTTATTTAAATAATGCTTTAGGGACCAAAGAAAATTATGTATTTTAAACATTAAAGTATTATTATTAGTAAGCAATAGAAATTATTGTTCTGGAATAGAAAAAAATTCCTGAAAGAATCTGTGCCAGCCTTAATTACACTCCCATTGTATTTCATCTTCCTGCTCCCCACACTGAGAGGGAGGGGTGGGTGGAAGATAATTGGAACAAGGTGAAAATGAGTGCTCATTAAATTGCAGACTACACAAGTACTCATTCCATGTGAGAGGGCTGTAAATATGACTTTTAATGAAGTTATGACATGCTTGCCAATAAAGTCATTTACTTCACAGTATTACAGTTAATTATACACAGCTGGAGCCATTTTTTGCCCATCCCTTGTTAACTTTGCCTGGGCTCATTAACCCGTTCACAGCTCTGTGCTTATGATACCTTCCATGCAAGAAGTATAGGTCAAAGACGCTGCAGGAATTTTAGAAGGAGTGGGAGTGTAGATACTGTAGAGAACCTTTGTAAAAGTGCAAATGCTCCAGCTGGAAACTGAATTGCACACTCAGTTCTGGAAAGTACAAATCTGTACAAATCTGCAATAGAAGCATTAAGGAATAAATGGAGAATGAATGAGTGGCAGTGGCAGGTGTGGACAGCACATAGGTCAAAGTCATCAGGACTGCAGGACATCTACAAGCAATTCTGCAGAAGATGGACAACAAAGTTTTATCTACAGTGCAGTGGATTTCAAACAGTTTGTAATAGTCTCTTCTGCCCATAAAACTACAATTTAATATCAAGTCACATCAGCACAAATATCTGTTTTCCCATAAGAAACCTCCGCATTCTCTATATACTAAAAAACTGAACTTTCCATGAATGAAGGCACAACAGTTCAGTTTACTTATTCACTGTTTCTTACTTGCTGGCATTCAGTCCTTTTGCAATATACTAGTTTCGCCAATGCTCTGTCTGAAGCACACAGCACCCACAAGAGAGGGACAAGCTTTTGAAAAGCATGGGAGTGCAGACCTCTAAATATCCATTTAAATCTCATTTGCTTCTCTATGATTCAGGAGAGAACTTACTGCCCAAGCCATAAGCTTTACACTGTAGTCCCTGCAAACAGAATATCTTGTTTTCCAGGAGGAATCCTCATTTGAATACCAGTATCAATTTCAGTTCCTGTAGTGCTTCTTTGCAATTTGCAAGTAGAATGAGTTATCCATTGATTTCCCAATTAAAGAATCAAATCAAGAAGTCAGAGCCCCTTTTGTAATGACAGGTCACTGATGACTACTGTGTTAAAAAAAGCAGATTAAGGTTATGGTATGTTTGTCCTTAAGAATTCCTGCTGCAGAAATAGTACTGCAATCTTAACACCCTCAGGTAAGATAGAATTGGTGTTTCATGCTCTTTGTTTTACAAAAACTCAAGCTATAGCTCCATGGGACTGTAAATCAAGTTTAGGATGCCTAGTACAAGATTAGATTAAGAGACAAAGTGCTGAACTAGGACAAATGACATCTGCTAGTGTAAGTTAGATGAGAAAATTTTGAAGGGGTAACTACCCCTGCAGATTAGATGTTACTTATTCAGGAATATCGCTACCACAGCCAGCATAAAGCTAGTAAGCCAAGGCACATACCACATTATGCACTCTGGCTAATTTTGCAGAAAACACGTTTGTAAGATTGTCCTACCTGTATCAAATTTGCACTGCCAAGCAATCTAGTAATGCAGAGATTTGTTATTACTGAAAATAGAACCATCATCTGTCATTTATTAACATTCACTGTTGCACAGAAGTAGAATTTTAAGTGTGGTGCTAAATTATCTGGTCAATACAAAGTTAGGCTAAATAGGCCTAAGTCTCGTAATTTGAAGTGTAGCATCACCAGATTAGATATGAAAGTCAGAGGTGAAGGAAGGTATTCAGAACAGAACTAGTGCCAGTTGTTTTATTGCAGGTAAATAATTTTAGGCCATTTCTTTTTATTATCTGTTACAAATACAAAAGCTTACCAATTTGCATTGCTTGTACATGTTGCTTTTACACCCTAAGAGCTCCTTACCTTCTATTGTTCCAAACAGTGCAGGTCTTCAGCTTGAGCTAGAACGTTGACTGAGCACTTTTGCTAGAGAAGCACAACCCTGACTAATCCCTCCCCCAAAAATCTTCTCTTAAAAGAATAAATGAAATAGAGGATTTACCAAATGTTGCTGGGCAGATTTAGAATCCCTGCAGTCAGGAACCCCCACAGCTGACAGCAACCTGGCTCACAGCTACCCAGGGACATGTTTTCCTTTGTCAGAAGACTTGCCAGCACACAAACTTATATAGTGGCAAGAAAAAGCTTTAAACTACCCAATAAGCTTCAGAGTCAAACAGCAATCCCTTAGCACTGATCCTAATTAGCTGCTAACCTGCTGGCTGTTGGGGTTTTTTGCCTGTATTCCTTTCTTTACACCTACTAATGAAACTAGGAAAATTGAACTTCTCGATTTTTCTAGTTTGATACAGTTAATTACAGGTCCTCTGTGCAGTTTACAAGGATTATTTAGCTACCACAGTATATATTACTCTTTTCCTATAGTCTTATTCTTGTGTCATGGTTTAATACCAGCCAGCCACTAGGATCACACAGCTGCTTGCTCAACTCCACCCTCAGTGGAACAGGGGAGAGAATCAGAAGAGTAGAAGTGAGAAAACTCATGGGTTGAGATAAGGACAGTTTAATAAGTAAAACAAAAGACACACACAGAAGCAAAACAAGGAATTCATTCACCACTTCCCATCAGCAGGCGGGTGTCCAGCCATCTCCAGGAAAGCAGGACTCTGTTACGCATAACAGTTACTTGGGAAGACAAACACCACAATTCCAAACATGTCCCCCTTCCTTCTTTTTCCCCCAGGTTTATATACACTCAGCACAACATCATACAGCATGGACTATTCCTTTAATCAGTTAGGGTCAGCTGTCCTGGCTGTGTCTCCTCCCAACTTTTTGTGCACTCCCAGCCTACTCCTTGGCAGGGCAATGAGAAGCAGAAAAGGCCTTAACTGCTTAGCAACAACTAAGAACAGCAGTGCACTATCAAGAGTATTCCCATCCCAAACCCAAAATGTAGCACTACACCACCTGCTATTATGAAAGTAAACTCT
This sequence comes from Burhinus bistriatus, assembly GCA_013397275.1. Classification (NCBI taxonomy): domain Eukaryota; kingdom Metazoa; phylum Chordata; class Aves; order Charadriiformes; family Burhinidae; genus Burhinus; species Burhinus bistriatus. The sequence continues at coordinate 358,894 of VYXH01001293.1, forward strand.
ACCCCAGTGAAACCATGACATCTTGTTTGCAAGCTGTGTTAGACAAAGGGCATATCATGATCTACGGAGTTAGTAATTTACATAATTACAGGTGGTTTTAAGCAGAAGATAGACATTAATTTCCTTCCAGTTCCACTGAGACAAGAGAACAGACACTGGACTTAAGAGTTTGTTTAGATGGAAGAGAATAAAAGCTAAGGCACTGCAATAAAAGATTTTTCTAGGTTGTTCCAAGCACTTCGGGAAGCATGTTCACAAAAGGGGAGTTCTGAATTTAACCATTACTCATATTGGAAATCAGATTCAGCATATCACATTCCTCACCACATGACAAGCATCTGAAGACAGTGCAGAGTTCAGACTTGGGCACTGTGTATTTTGTTATGTCCCCAGCTCTGAAATTCTCAGTAGCCTCAGTCTATTTTTCATCCTTTCTCTATTTTGTCTGCAACTATCTTACCATATATCTGTACTCAAAGCCAGGTCCTGTCTATGCCCTTAAATAAGTAAAGCTAACTAAAGAGTAAACAAATATTTTCATTTCTCTGCATAATCAAAGAAAATATGCACCCAAACTTTAGAGTTACTTATTTGATATTTATAACAGGGTACTCATAGCCACTTTGAATGTTTACTTAAACACTAATCTGAGTTGGGACACTCCTGACTTGAATCTATAGACGAAATACTGGTGGAGAAGTTAGTTACTTGCTTTTTGCTGCCCCAGTGCCCTGAAGCTATCTTACAGAATATGGGCCTACTTTAGGTAGAACATTAACCCTAAAAGATTGTATTACTGCCTTCATTTGCTGTATCAACATGACAACCTGTTTCATTAAACCCATTAACTGGCAAAAAGTCTAATCTAAGTAGCTGTCTTATAGCCACCATAATAGTGAACAATTATGACAATTTCATTTTCATCAATGAAATCATTATCAAGTTTAAAATCAATCCTGTAAAGAAATTTTTCTTCAGAGCCACTTTCTACTTTCCTTACCTGCATTATTTGGTTGGAGATGAACGTGTTCCTAGTGCTGCTGTGAGCCAGCAAAGAAAGCAGAATGACAAAACAACACCTAGCAGAAAGATTCACTTTTGTCTTGACTTTTATCCTTTGCCACAACGATTCTCAATTTCTTACTAGAGTATATCCAGTTGTACAGAAAGCAATGACTAGAACCAATTCTGTAAGTTTTATCTTAAGATCATAGATTTGCTAAATGGAATATGCCGAGTGCTTTTGCTTTGTGCCGCCTAGTAGCTTCTTAGAAATAAGGGCTATGAACAGGAAAGCTACTATAGAAAAGCGACCACCATTGCAGAACATGTTTAACTCCCTTTGCAAACAGCATTTTTACAGTCTGCAACAAGACTCTCTGCTTTTCACCACATCACCTGCGGTAACTGACTAGGAGACCACTGAAACTGCTCTGGCACATTGTCATGGTCCTCAAGCCAGGACACACATCAACAAAAAGAGATGATAAGAGTCAGGTTTAAACAGTGCTGGTTAACGAGAGGAGTTATTGCATGTTATTGAAAGGGAAAACAAGAAGTTGGTTCACTTCACATTAAACCACATCTGGTTACCTTGATCTTGAAAATGATCTCCCTGTTGTAGCTATGAAAACAGGTAGTTTCCAGTTCTCTTCTGGCTACTGACAGTCCCACGAAAGCATTCAAATATAACAGTTAAACACAAGAATTTTGCATAGACTGTTATAAACTCCATGTTCACAATCAGTAACTAAGAGTTAGGAAGTCAGAAGCTTATTACCAAGTTTCCTTTTCTAAAATTGCCTAAGTAGTTTCTTGTACCTTACCTCTAATATACTTCATTGAAGTCTTTGTTAGATAGAATATCAGCCAAATAATACTATGATGCAAATCAGATAAACAACAATCCCCTGCTCAGAACACACAGTAGACTGCACGTCCTTGTGAAACAAGGGCTTGAGACTACAGTATCCTAACAACTAGGGCATTATAAATGCATCAAGATGGACAGGTGGACAAGTATGCACAGTAACAGCCAGTTACACAAGTTGCCCATTAAATCCTTCCCCCTCGAAATCCAGAAGTATATCTATTGCATAACTGGGCTTTTTGCTTATCATGGGTCAGAAAAAGATCAGGTTTAACCAGGCATGATCATTATCCTTTGAAGCTTCTCTATTTCTAGACAACCTCATAAAATGAAGGCTAGCAAAATACATGTTTACTCTAGCTGATAAAACCACACAAAATAGCAGTAGCAGTGTCTATAAACCACCTTTCCTTAATCTACTGGCAGAAAATTCAAACCCAAGACTAGTATTATTCTAAACTGGGTGACATCCAGATTAAAAAAAAAAGGACGACTCAAACTCTGTCCTGGTTTGAGGTAGGGTACAGTATCTATCATTTGCCTCAGGGGCCAGTCTGGCCCAAACCATGACACTCTACATCCAGTATGTTATGCGACCTTGGCACTAGATCATAATTTGTTCTAATTTTCTCATGAAGACTGATTATCCAAGTAATTCCACATGACTATCTGTTCCTGACCACTGCAGATCATCCTGCTCTTCCTCAAAATCCTGTTTGTTCCCTCTCCCTTCTCTTATTTTATGCCCCAACTGTTCCAAGCGCCTTTCATTTAAAGAGAAATTGGTTACCTGCTGTGTAAATTTCTGCAGGGAGCCCTTTAATGTAGACTGTTACAATTTTCTCCAGAAATACACAGAAATACACAAAAATTAGAATTACTAGGGACTTGCATTTTGTTATCTAAGAGGAAGCAACAAAAACATGATGAAGACTTATTTAAGTCCACACAGAAAACAAAAAAATTAGCATGATGAAGCCGTAGGGTCTTCTTGAGCAGTAATGGGCTGGAGAAGAACTAAGACCATAAATAAAAATCAGAGAAGAAAGGAGAGCAGAGGCAAACAATTAACTGCTCACATTAACTGGGAAAGCATCTCTTCCTCTGCCTCCATGAAGCTTCCACTATAGTGAGCGGGATTAGACCAGCACTGCAGCATTTAGGATTTATTGGTATTATTTCAACAGCTGGGAGAAGAACAGTGTATGTTGACAAGCAGTAGATGAAAAGGGAGGGCACAAAGAACACATAAGGAGGAAGAAAGGACCTGAAAAACATGAGATAAGGATGGCATGTGGCTTACAGGGATTAGAAAGAAGCACCTTGTATAATCAGTGAGCTGACCAAGCCATGAAGTATTATATATCCCCAATTTTAAAACAGAAAATCTGTTATTTTTAATTAAGACTCATAGATTTACAGGTCACATTTTGAAGGTGATTTCTGCTCAGCAATTCAAGATTTTGAATAGAATTAAAAGATCTGTCCATGCATGAAATCCAGCAGCCAGATTCAAATTCATGCTCCCTGTAAAGTCAGTATGAATTCCCCACCGTCAATGATAAAGTCATTATGGAAGCAGTTGAGTCAAACTATGCAGGTAGATGACTAAGCACACCTACGTATTAAGAGCTTTTCATCTCAGAATTCAGAGTTGCTCAAAGCACGAACTGGACCACTGCTGCTGCCACATTCTTCAGCCTGCTTGCCTTTGCAGCCCAAGAGCATTGCCATTTCTGTTCAGAGGCCTTTGTCTTCCTTTTCCTTGACATAGGTAAGTAGATAAAAGTTAACTTTTAAACTTCATCCTACTGACTGGACTGACTTCAGGCTCTTGGAACATGTTCTTAGACATCAATATTTTCTGTGTGGACAGTTCACACCTAGAGACTACTTACACACTAGCACACTGCCCATATCAGACTGCAGCTCTATTCAACTATTACGTAGACCACTAAAGAGAGGGCCTGCATTCCAATTATCTTATTCCAGAAGCAAATATAAGAACAACCATTCTTACCCTTCCTAGTGTATAAACTATTGAAGAGGGCAAAATGGCAGTCACGTGCAAACAGATGCATAGTTTGTTTAGGAAGCCAGGAAAGTACTGCCTTGGTTAAAAGGCAACTGTACCAAACACAGTAGTCCAGCACACATCTATCACACCTTACAGATCCATTACAGGCTGCACTATAGGTGCTATTCCCTTCCTTATGGGGGAGCTTTTAAATCTACTTTTTCAGCTTCATCTATTGTTACCCAGATAACTAGACTGTAGATTACTTTCAGGTGAGGCATATTCCAGTCTATTAAAGCTTTAGTTTAGTGCAGAAGAACATAATTAACAAAGAAAGCAAATAAGGGCATGATTCACTATCCTAGTTATTAGGTAAGTCATAAGGCAGACACAACTATTTCAGCTCCTTTCTTGCCAAACACTGAGAAGCCAACAGTGAAATATTAATTAGAGAAGGAGCTAAAATTTGCAAAGATAAAAACTTTAGGAATCGTGTTCTAATGGCTAGAGTAGTTAAAAAGCAGAATACAGTATCTAGGGAGTAATGCTTAATCTGTTGGATCTCTATCCCACTGGAGATTTTTTAAGGAGAGATTAGAAAAAACATGAGGAGCATTAAGTCTTCCTGACACTGCCTTTGAACACATGACCTCAAGAGATTCCTTTCAGTTCTGTTTTTCTGTAATTGCATGTTGTGGAAGGCTCTGAAATTCAGCCTTTATTGAAAGACAAATGTAAAGCTTGAGAGAGTGCCTGAATATGAATACACCATTTCACTCCACCCCAGAATCTGGGAAAGTGATTAGGAGATCTCATGAGCATAGTCAAGTCTCATACTAGCTTACTACCACAAAACCTCAAATCTCCCTAGTGTTGTAATGCCTTATTTTAACTATTTGAACAGTCTTACTTTCAAACTGTAGCAAGGACTCCACAGAAAATGTTATTTTATGAGAATGCTCAAGGACCTGATAGCGAATACATCAGGTGCTATACAGTGCAAGAGAAGCTCCCCTTCTCTGAAGCATTCATAATATTCAGAGACTGGCCAGATAACAGGGAGAAGAGGCATACTGAGAAAAAATAACCCTCCTGAATTCAAAGAACCTAAGTGATGATGCTGAAAATAGAATCTAGGGATTTTAGTTCTGGTCTCAAGCAGAATTCTAGCTCCAAAATAAATGGCAGTAAAGCAATACAGTATTTGGTTCAGCTCTGATTAGGAAAGAAAGCAAAATTAGCATTATGTTAGAATACAGAAAGTCTATAGACTGGTATGAAAAGATGAACAGCATATCCAGTAGAAAGGCTACATCTGCCTTACAGACACAGAATAGTGGAGTAACAAATTAAGGCCAGATGTCCTTGACTTATTACTCCAATTCTTTTGGAGAAAGGCATTGAGGGAAAGAGAGACAAAAGGAAGAACAGATCAACAGGAAAATTCTTGCAGCTTAACTTGTATTAGTTAGTGTAAAGCTCTTCGAGCTCTCTGTTCCTCAGCTCTGAGGATATTTATTCAATCAATCAAGACCAAGCAGAACCTAAAGGGAACGTCTTCATTAAGAAGTCCTTGAAGCTAAGGGGTTATTTCAAACAACCTTTAAGAAGGTTAAACTCTGATACAGTGTCCTGACTCAGCTGTAATGGCTGACTCTCATGAAGAAAGAAAAAACAAGTAGATAAACACTGAAAAACCTAAGGAAAACAGAACCAAGTAATTTGGTAATTGCATGGAAGTTGTACTGAATATACAGCCTGATTCCAATTAGTTAAGCTATAGTTTTCTCTCTTTAGAGAGAGAAGCAGTACTAGCTCTAACTTGTAACACAGTTCTCTATCTCAGGTAGACTAATTTCCTTTATGGGAAGTCTCCAATATCCTTCAGAATACTGTGGAGTAGCAATAACAGCACCAATTCACAAGAAACCCAAGTAGGGAACTAAGAATAATTAAACATAATATACTAAGAACCTCAATAAGGCAGAAATCCACAATACCTAAGGAGAGCTAGCACAGAACCAGTTCAGCAAATGTTGAATCAAGGTAACAAGGTAAGTCCAAGATCAGTACCTCAGCCAACAACCCAAGGACAGAGCCAAAGACCCCTCCACACAACACAGCTCAAGCAAGAAGTAAGGCATAGGACTGAACTTAAATGGAGCTCCTGAGCCAATAGGGAGTGGGTGTGTGGGCGGGGGGCCAGGGGAAATAAACCAGGGCAGGTGAGGTCCCTGGTTTGCTCAGGAGCTTGGGAGATAGTAATAGAAGTGCTTGTCTAGCTTTTTTTTTTTTTTCTTTCTCTTGTTTCATTATAAAATACCAGATTATGCAACACAAACCTTTCCACAAGTAAGATATTAACATTAAAATTTTCAATCAATATAAGGGGGGATTAGAACAAGAGAAACCCCTTTAGTAAGTAGTGATTCTCTCTTGGATGGTAGGCCTTCAAATATGATCCTTTATTTTCAAAGTTAATGAAGTAATTACTTTAGCTAAACAATAATTGTAGCGTTTAATCCTCCTATGCTGAAGTACATTTGTCTGATAGAAGTAATTGTTTGCGGTACTTACATTTACAATTCAGCATCTTCCTCTCCTGTGAAAGATCTATGCTGAAAAGATATTTCAGTGACAGAATGTATGCTCTCAGCTTTTCTGTTCCTGGCCACTTGCAAGGTTTTAGTTTTTTTATGTATTCTCTAGGTTTGCTGAAGATTGCATGTTAGTGGCAAAGGCCTATCTTATTACCTATGGCAGTTTGGAAATTAGGGTAAGTTAAATGTGTCACACTGCGGTTGAGCAGGAAACAAAAAGAAGGAAAAAAAAAAAGAGGAAAAATCTACTTCAGGAAGCTTTTAGTCAGTTTGTGTGGGTGAATGTGGGCAGATAATGCAATGGAAAAGCAAATATGCTGTTAAAAGAAGATTTAACAGTTTCTTTTTCAACAAGGGGTGACAGATTCATACCACTAACTCACTGTGAAGAGCAACTCAACAAACATTCCCAAAAAAGATACATACCTACGGTCCCTCTTTTCTTAAAAAATTTGCTTTCTCTCCTGTTCTATGAGCTCTCCCCCTTTTTTATTTTTTATTATGGTAATAGTTCTATTCTCACTTTTTATTCAAGGCTTTTCACTTAATGCTCGTTTAAAGAAAAAAAGACCAAATCTCCGTATCATTATATATAGAAAGGAATAAAAACAGTAGAGCTGAGAGTTGGCTCCCAAGGTTATTTCTTTTTCAGTTATTACAATTAGGAATTACAGAATTATATTCACGATATAACGCTTCAGCTAGTGCCAACATGCATGTTAATAAATAGAGCATTTGGCTGCTTCTGTACACGTAATTGTCTTTTCACAGCACTGCTCCATATAGGCTCCCTCAGACTGTCTTTAGTCTCAGTTTGGAGGGGCACAAGATTAGCCTCCCTCCTCTTCCTTTCTTATCTAATACCTGTGAAGATTTGCTGCCCCCATGTGAGCCTGGAATACATATTCACTGTCCCAAGAAATGTGCTGCCTCTGCTGTCAATTGGAGCCCTTGAGGTATTCATCCATCACCTTTGTGCTCCTCGTGTTCAGTTTCACTTATTAAGTCCTCTTAATGTCCTGTTTATTAACACAGCAACAGAGAATGGTCTTGGGAGGCTTGTGAGGTGCCTGTTCTGCAGAGTGGCAAGGAGCAGGGTACTAGCTAGATTTTTATTCCAAAGAGCTAAAAAGACAACTTCACGCACCAGCATTTAAATGGTTTCTGTTCAGATAACTGCTCTTCAAGCAAGTCCTCAGACTTCTCCATATTTTGAATGGTGATTACCCACCAGGAAATAAAAACCTAAGTACGTGTAGCACTCAGAAACTGTAGGAGTAAGTCTAGTCGAATAGGCCAGGCTGGTTAGTTGGCCAGCTGTAGAGAGGTATGTGTTTCCAACAACAACAACAACAAAAATTATCAGACACCAAGATGAAGGCTTTTTGGAGGCTGCATAGTTAGATCACTGGTTATCCTTTTATCCTTAAATACTAAGATAAGGGGAGTCACTTCTTCTGTGTCAATCAGTGACTGCATGGCTTCCTGCTTCTTCTATGTCATATAAAGGCAAATGGGTATGGTTTCAGTGACACTATGATTGACACAGGTATTAGAGGAGATACAACTTTGATCAGACAGTTTTGCTGATTTGTACGGGGGCAGCTAAAAAAAAAATACAGTCCCCCCCGCCCTATCTTACTGCTATAGGAAAACAATGTACAGCCTCTCCTTTTCATAACGAACTTTCATTGAAAGTATCAACCCTTCCAAAACACTGTCCTTAAACAGGTATGTGTTAATATCAAAATAGAAGTCCCAATGTAAGATGTGAGTGCAGACAAGGCCCTGATAGTTTTCAGCCTTAACATGGCCAGCCAGGATACAAATGAGGTGTATGTGTGTAGGTGAGTAATGCTGAGTATAAATAGCTGCATTACAATACAGGTAGCTTGGGGTAAATTTGGGCAGGGAGGGAAAAGGGCGATTACAGGGCTTGCAACAGTAGCAGCTTCAAAAGCCTTTATTATCTTTTTAAATCATATAAGCTCAGCTAATAGAATGTGATCAGCCTCGCAAGAAAGTAAATTTGGAACTGCCTGGGATTATATTTTCAGAGTGACTTTCTTCATCCATCAGACACTTCTACGACAGTTGCTACATGTCTACGTTATGCAGGCAAGACGAGATATTGATCAGCCTTATGTATACGTCGCAGAGGGGAGTCAAAAGGATTTAAGAGTTACTCTTACCATGAGGTGACATGATTTATTGGGTAGATGAACCCTACTGGGATCCACCATGTGGAAAACAGGCAGGTTGGGAACGCATTTGAGGAATGTGAAAGAGATGGGATCATCTACTGCTAATATGGTCCATTAGTGGACTACAGGAGGCAAAAGGGATCTAGGAACTCTGGGAGTTAACATCATCCGGATCAGGATGATGAAGGGCACACAACACTGTCAAAGTTGAGCACAGCTCTAAGCCTGTTCCCAAGTCCAGATTTGCCTACATCACTTATATATGTTCACTCTGACAGACAGAGTGTTCCTCTGTAACAGAGGAAAAAAAAGAACAATTTTTCTCACCTTAAAACTACTCTTGGATAACAACATATTTTTAAATATTCACACTATGTATTACTATAAGAAAGAATACTGAAGGAAGAAAAGTACTAGGATCTGCAATGAGTTATTCTGACCACTAGAGAATTCTTGGGGGCCACAGGAAGAAAGAAAGAGAAGTAAGATTTTGAGGTTACTGACAATTTGATTCCTAATCCATCTGCAGATTGTGTTATTTTAGATGCTGTGTCTTATCAGGCTTCATAATCCTTCTTCAGAGGAATTCAGGGAGGGCTTTTCAGACAGACATTCTGGAAATAAGAGGGAAACACAAGAAAGGTCTGATCCAAATCACATCGAAGTGTGGATATCCAGAGGAGCAAAGACCGAAACAGGCTCCCATTCACGGTTGTCAAAGTTCAATTTTGAGAATGCTGTGTTTTAATTTGGCACGCAGCAGGCCTCTTAGCCATGGAGCAGAAGTCTGTGCAGGGAACCTAGGACTCGCTGGCATCTGCCATGCCTCAGCTCTGGCTGTCAGAAAACGAAATGCAATACGGAAGGAGAAATAGAAGCACAGTAGTGCTGCGTTTCCAAATACGCTTTACTTTCTAGTTTACAGCTAATATTTTTTAAGTCTCTTCCAGTTGAGAGGTTTTCTTTTTTGTTTTAGGGATGTGGTCTTCACATGCAACTGCATAAAGATGTTGCTAACACTATTTACAAGAACTTGCAGGTTAAGATGAGAGGATGGCTGCGACTGCATTTTAAAAATCTATGGAAATTTTCTTAGCAATCTTATTTTATGAAGAAAAATAAATTCAGAACATACTTACACCCCAAACCTGCAAACTGATTTAGCCAAACTAGGCGATAGTATACTATGACCCACAAGAGTCTGTGGGACCACCATAACTTTAGGCACATTGTCTGTACGCTCTGGCTGAAAATTGACTTAGGTGTCCCATTAGTGTTACTGAAATTGGAAGAGTTGATTTCAGAGACGTAAACCTGGCTTTGAGATACTAATGTGCTTTGAAGATAGCAGTATTTGAACGCCTTAGAGTCACTTTGTGGTGGGACATCAAGGGAACTATGCAGAGATTGGGGGTGTATACATTTAGTTTATCTTCTTCAGAGTAGTAGCACTTTTTCTTGGAATTTAATTGCAGACTATTGCAGAGTACAGAGCACTACTGTAAATGTGTTCCCTGCACTGAAAACTTAATAGTAATAATAATAAGTAACAGTAGAGACACACAAACAGTAGAGTTGCCTGCAAGTGCTTCCATTGTTAAGAGTTTGTCAGAGCTTTGTGCTTTAATTAAAGGGAACATGATGCTGGTAGAAAGGTGTTGGATTGACAGTCCCTGAAAATGAAATCCTCTGCTTACCTGCTAACAAACAACAGCTGCAGCTGTCTAAGTGCTACTTTTGGAATAAATTTGGGAGGGGCAAGCTCGAAGCTCATCTAGGGATATTGCCTGTACATTTCAAACATTGTTCAAAAAGATGTAAGGATGTGTACATAATTTAATCAACAAGTAAGAGTTTACCCATTGCAGACTGGCCTTTGGGAGACCTGGGTCTTAACTCCTACTCTGTGACTTGCATGCTAGATGATTTTGGAAAGTCACCACTGCTTCTTGGGAAGTCCAGGACACCTGACACTTCTAGGGTGGTCCTACTTCAGACCTGAGTAAGTCAATCTCTAAGAAAAGCATTGAAGAGAAATAGTCTTAATTTCATGATTCACTGTTAGGAAGAACTGTAACTTCTTTCTGTCTTATGGTATGTTTCAAGAAACTGCTCAGCCTTGTACTGATACAGGGAACTGTCAGCTTTACAATTTCTAAATCACTTAACAATCCTGTTTGTTTCAAACATTCTTTTGGAACTTACTTACCAAGGACTGGCATTTGTCAAGGACTGATATGTCAGACAACGGGAGTGAACAACCAGACCTTGCTTTAAGCAAATTGTATAGGTAACAGGAGCTGCTCACAGGAACATTATTGTCTGCAAGAAGCGACCATCTGGTTAAGACTGGTCTTGCGGTTTGGAACCCAGCCAACCCAGCATTCTGGGACAAAGGTGAAGGTACATGGTGAAGAAGACTACAAGCCTTCCTCCAAAAGACCCTGGCCCACGACCACCAGATGGAAGTGCGCATGCGGCAAGCGGAGGAGACTTATGATAATGAGTTCCCGGAAAAGAATTATAATAGTCACGCCCACCCCGGAACTGTTTGTAATAACCCCGCCTATGCTAATGCATATGTGTGTTTAATCCTATGAATATGTATATCTTTATTGTATAAATTTCTGGTAAAATGTGCTGTTGGTGTGCGTGTACTTTGGAGGAGTGATCCCCCACGCACCCGATGCTGAATAAACATACCTGCTTTATAACTCTCTCCGAGTTACAGAGTTTGATCCATGTGTCAGTACTAGAGACAGCTCTTTGAATAACACTGCAAGATTTTAGAAACACAGAAACCGAATTTCACAGCAAAATCCTGGGAAAGCCCATTGGAGTTTTATAACCTGTATGTTCCAGCAAAATTCAGAGCTCGACCCTTAAAAAGTGTATTGGTACAGCTCTTTTAGTTAAAGATGTTTGGTTTTGTTTTTAACTAAAACATTGAATCTATACCCTCCTAGTTATGGAAGACTAAAAGGTATTTTATACTGGTCTATTTTTATTCTTGCTACAGAGGAATAGCAAAGCAGCAAAACCATCTTTATTCTGCTCTATCTTTATCATTTCAGTCATACCAGTAAAGTGGTGTGAACAATCACATGAATTCTGACTCAAAGAGTCCCAGACTGAACGTGGAAAACATTACAGCTTTGCTAATTTCCCAGCGAATGATCAACTAATGGTTGTAGCAGCTGTGATAAGAGGATTCTTGTTTACAACAACATTCCAGATAGCCTGCTTTTGTTTTAATAGCACCTTTTTCAGCTTCAGTCTAGGAGTCAGTCATAGCAAGGTACTATAAATTACTGCCACAGCATGCTCCTTACCACCTACAGCCTTTCTGTGGCGATATATGACCCATAAATCTTGCTGACATTCTTTTCCATGGCTCTTTTAATGCTCCTTCCTTTCTCTCCTCCCTTCACCTCTCCCTTTTCTCCCCCTCTTTGCTGTGAAGAAGTCCAGCGGGGTTCCACCAGAAAGAAAGAAAAAAAGGGGGGGGGG
>VYXH01001293.1:381408-450514 GCA_013397275.1 Burhinus bistriatus
AAAAAAAAAGGTGGTGGGCAGGGACATGGATCAAACAAAAGCTTTACACGATTTTTGAGGGGGAAAAAACAAGTGGGAAGAAAGGAAGGTTCTTTTGAAAGAGACTTCATAAACATCTGAGGTTTGTTATATGCAAAAAAGTAACATTGTTTCCTTTTTTTTAAAAAAATGTCATTTGTATTTGGATGCTTATTTATAAAATGTTCCAAAGAACTGGGATCCTGCTGATTTGTTTCAGAGGTCCTCCGTGTGGGCTGGATGGGAAACCAGATGTTCTTAGGCTGAGTAAGGGGCAGGATATACTCCCTACCTTTTCTGCCTCGGGGGAAGAAGTGAGCTACCCTAGAGCTTTTTCACTTGACTTGCTCTGAGCAACTTGGGAAAGATACAAGTCTTGCAGCTGGTTTCTTCTCAAAGCTGTTGGTCTTATGTTGTAGGCTTCTCTGGAGGCTTCCAGCAAGGAGCTGAATGATTTTTTTTTTTTTCTAAAAGCTTCTTGAGGTATCGCATGACTCAAATTACTTCAATTCTAGTTTTCTGTTCATTGGTCAGTAGATAATGGATAAAGGATAATGACTCTTACTAGCCTCTAATGTTGTGGTTTTCATTAACAAGTATGTTAAAGCATTTTTGGCTGTTGTGATGTCGGCTCCATGCAGAGGGACGTGTCTACTATTTAAATGAAGTTTGGTTATCAAAGAAGTAAATGGAAGTCTGTTATGCTGCACCTACGCTTCACACAGCTGGGGCTTCCTGAGTTTTAGGGGCACGAGTGCATATAGCTCTTCCTGATATCAGCTGGAATTGTGCAAATTCAGTATATTAGGAAATCAATCTAAATCAGTCTCAAGGTGGATACCCAAAAATGAAGGCTCTCAAACTGTACAAAACAAACAGCAACCAACTATGCTAAATGTATAAAGTTACTTTCTTTAACAATAACCGTCTTCCTGCTCTGTGATTTCTAGTCTTGAGTGTTCATGGCATGAAAAAGAGATCTTTTGCCTGCATTCAAGAAGTTAAATGTGGCTAGCAAGAGACAATTCAGAGGAAATTTATATTAGTACTTCTTTCCTAAAAGAAAGATAGCCATTTCTATTTGGACATCGTGGAAAGGGCCATAAAAACATGACAAATTATTCTGAGGCATCTCTTTCATTATGTGGCTTGAAAGCAAGATTACTGATGGTCAGCTTAGCCCTACGTACATTTTTAGGAGAGACTTACCCATAGAGGAACGTTGCTGTGAATAAGTCTTTTAACTGCTTGTGAATGTTTCTCACATGTGGATAAAGAAACATGCACACACTCTCCATGTGTTGGGTTTGAGCCAGGAATATCACTTGCTTTCCCTTCACTGTTCATTTTTTCTTGTATTCTGAATACGTCTTTTATGAGTGTCCTGAGCTGTGCTTTTCCCAGCCCTCCTTGTTAAACACAAGCTCTCTTTTTTTCCCGTGTCCAGCTGTGAATATGCCTTCCCCGCCCCCATCTCTGACAATAGTGAATTTTCCAATGTTATCTGGCAGTTCTTGCTCAAACTAAATTACATGGAATTTGCCACAAATTTCAAAGGGAGAAAGGACTGGCATCTGCAAGCCACTGGTCTATGGGGGGAAAAAAAAAAGTGGACAGTAAAGCTAAAACAATCAAAAAGGAGGGTTTTTTCTACTGTTTGACAAGTTTCTTTTCACTCATCCTACTGTTAGTAAAGCTGTTCAGCTTCCCAAAATCATGCACAACATGTGCAAATGGTGCTTCTGCAAACCATTGGTAATACTCTTAGCTGAATATAATTCTAGTGGTGCCTCTCAAAGCAACTGCTATTATGGAAAACCATCTAAGTGGAAGGGCAAATAAGGAACATTCTGCTTTTTTTTTTTTTTTTAGGAGTAAGAAAATGGTTATGTTGTTTGACAAGCAAAGGTTAGCTTTGAAATTCAGAAGCTGACATAAAGCCATGAAGGTTCTTACTATATGAATTGGAGTCTTCATTTGAGTTCTTGTGATAGGCAATGTACAAATGTACCTGATGGATTTAGAGTTTGTTTACAGTTTTGAAAGCAATGTTGGCTAGAACAAAAGATGAATAATGTGTCTTTTTTTATACATTTTAAAATATTTGGCTGGTTATTCTATTTTTTTAAATTTAGTTTTACTGATTTGAATGAGCTGAGGATTCAACCTATGGCCTTCCAAAGAAATACATCATGACTCTGAGCTTTCATTTGCTGTTCTGTAAGCAGCTTTTAAAAGAAAAAAAATCTTCAGAAATACTTAAACAATTACGACAAAAAGCTGAAATTAGATAAATTTCAGCTTCTTCCCATTTTGTCACTTTAAAACAGGGGGAATAAAAGCAAATAACATGCCCAAATTAATTCCCTGTTGTTTGTTGAGTTTCAGTTTCAAAGCCAATTTTTTGTAACTCAGTAATAAACTTCTAAAAATATGACGGTAGCTTGGAAGTTGCTGACACAGGCTCCGCTAAAGATCTCATTAATTGTCACTAGAACACATGCAGTGCAAGTGGCCAGCTGATGAAAACAGTGAAGTGCTGTCCTGTGTCCCTGTTGTGGAATAACAATCTGGAGGGGATCCAGTTCTAAGTGAACTCTGCACCCATGAGCTCAGTAGCACTTACAGTCAGATTGCCAATACAATTAATTGATCTCTTAATCTTTTTTTTTTTTTTGAAAACCCAGCCACTTCTATTAGGTACCAGAGTGAGAGCTGAACTGTTCTTCATATAAAGTGCTCCCTGCAATTGCTGATCCCTTGTCGGAATACGACTTATAGGATAAGGCATGTTACAACACCTAGAGGAGTGTGTGGGTATCTAGAGGTATCTAGAGGATTCTTAATTAGGCCAGCTCAGGGGCTATTAGTATCATACTGGTTCTAGCTGAATGCTTTTGAGAGGTACAAGTTGAAGGGCTTTACCAGAAGAATCGGAGTCAAATCTTTACTATTTAGAGTAAGTGTTAAATTTAATGACCCATTCTGTGGCCCTGTTCTATCCTTTAACCACAGCACATGACCGCTATAATACTCTTGTGCAAAGGGCAGGCTGCTCAAAAAGCCCATGCTCTGAAGTTAAACAGGAACTGTGACCGCTTTAGATAAGTGTCCTTGACAATCTATTTCTAAGGCCAGTAGTAGTTTTTCTGATTTGGCATTGTTTTGGGCAGAGAAGTGGTTTTCCTTTTGGGCAGTTTGTCATGTCCTAATAACATCCTGAGTGGGAAGGACTGCTGAGCTGCAAAGGGACTCTGCGTTTCTATCTTAAGGCTGTGTCTGTACTGTGTTAATAGTTGCCGTGGTCTGCCCTCAAGATTGCACTTGACCAAGGTTTGTATTGTAGAGCAGAGAGGAGCTTGAGTATGCTGCCCAGAAGGGCACTGCAGGCTGTCTATAGCTTTTTGTGGGATGTCCATGAGTACAATGTATGAATGGGGTACAGAGCACACAAGTGTTTATCTCTGTTACTGAAAAGTACAGGCATACTGTGCAGCTCTGTCAGACAATAGAAAATTGCTCCAGAGCATAACTTTTTTTCTAAGTTCAGGCACATGCATTGCTAGCTAGCCTAAAGAAAAGGAAAGTATAATCTCAAGGTTCTAGAATTTCAGCTGATGTATGAAGTATATTTGGAAGGAAACAGGCTTGGGTTCTGGCACTGGGTTATGGACCTCGCCAGTATGAGGATCCCAGAACTCTCTGCAAATATCAGTGTGGTCACAGAGCTGCTGTTCATAGTTGGCAAACATTTGTGGTTTGGGAAGTTGCACCAAGCAAGGTGTGCTATTGTCAGAGAACAAGTCAGTGGAAAAACATAATCCAAGAGGGAACTGTTTGCATAACTTTTCAGTTGAATGGTTTTTCATTGGATGATGTGATTAATCTAAGCTATAGCATAGATTTAAAGGAAGACTTGCATCTGTATCTCAGTGGTCTGATTCAGAACAATTGGAAACACATTTTGATATTAGGATCTTTTGAGTCAGGCTCAAGGCTGTATTAGGGAAAAACATAATGGCTTTACTTTCAGGCATCTTCAGACCTAGAACAGTAACTAAGTTATTCATTAATACTAATAAATTTGTAAGAAGTACAGAGGGATAGCAACAGTTTTGATGTAGTCAATACCAAACACTGGTCAATCTGATGTGACTGAAGACCCCATCTCTGTACTGTACATATGTACATTTCCTATTGGGGACATGTAGGTAGTGCTTTAATAATAGTAATCATTATATTCCTTGGACGAACACGGGAACAATTCTAAGGAGAAAGTAGGTTTGATGTTGTAAAGACCTCTTTGTGTGCTTAGTATCCAGTTGATATCAAAGGGATTCCCGCAAGTATATAAAATGCAGCATGTATCTAGGACTTACCTGCATTCAGAGTCGGGCTCTGAGATCCTTGCATCCGTAGTGCATTATGTTTTTCACATCTTAGCAGTGCAATATGATTTGAAAGCATTTTGATGAACAGGTCTTGCTCAAAGCCTTGCTGGAAGCCTTGCTGTTTGTTTCCACGTCATTTGCAGAGCAGTCTCTTCTGTGTGTACTCTTACATGTAAATTGTGGTGCTGCCTGTGGATTACATTAAATATTTCACCCTATGACTATCTAAGCTTCTAAGCATTACAGTTGTAGACCATGCATGTAAATAATTTATGAAAGGCACTGCGTGGATTTTAAGCCTTACCCTTTTGGCATCTGCATTTTCATCTCTGAATGTTACTTGTGTATTACATGGCTGTGATAAATTAGCTTTTTAGTGAATTGGTTATGGTGGATTTTTAGGAGAAAGCAGAAGTAGCTGGTACTCACGTAAATATGTAAAACTTTGCTGGTAACAAACTAGAAAAAAAGGCTAATTAGTGTAATTACTGTCATTATAATTCTAATTTAACTGCATAGACTTGTACTGCAGCAACATCAGAGCTGTCACATTTGCAAACTGCATAATTATATGTATTAAGTTCTGTCTCTGTTGCATCCAATGTATAAAATAGGCTGTTACCTTAAACTGCTCCAAAAAAGAAGTCAAAATGTCATTAAAGGGCTGACTTAATCTCCTTGATTTTTCTGATTACCAGTGAAAGGTGGAACAAAAAGCTTGTCTAAATAAATATCTTTTAAAAATATACTTGATAAAATTCATAACTAGATGGTGAGCTGAAAATAACAAATCTGAGTGTACATGCATATACTTACGTATTTGTATCTGCATTTATAAATCCTACTGCCTTGTACTTAGTGGTAGTACAGATCTTCCCTTGAGTATCAGGGGTCCTACACCACACAAAGTTTCATAAGGATCCTAATCTAGTTGTTAGGGAGCAGTTTTTTCCAAATGGGATAATCCGAGTACAGTCTTGTTGATACCATGTTACATTTTTTTTGGGAGGTGATAGCATATAGAATAATGTTAACTATGAAATCCTAAATGATTCTAAATGTGTTGCATGCTAAATTAAACTTTTAGAGGCTTCTCAGTTATTTAGAGCATTTTGAGTTTACACAGACCTGGAGGGAGAGGTGGGTGTTGTCAGTGCTTTGGAAGATAGGATGTAACTTGAAATAATTTTGATTCATTGGGAAGATGTCCCAGAATCAGTAAGATGACATTTAATGAAGACAAGAAGAAAGGAGGAGGCAAATACACAGTCTTGTAATATGGAATAATTAGTGGGGAAGTAGAGGATGTGGTATTACAAACTGAGCAAGTCAAAACGGGATTCAGCTGCAGAAAGACAAATGACCCTTTTGGATATTTGACCCCTATCCCAGGTGAAACGCGGGAGGTAATTATTCCTGATCTAACTGAATTAGCCGCTGAAGACCTGTATCTTTTATCCACTGAACTACACAATGGTTTTAGTATCTGTCATACAGATGATGTAGGTGCCAATTTAATCCAGCATAATCCCTGCACAAGAGTTACGCCTTGATCTTCTGGGGCTTCTCTGAAAATGAGCTCCAGTGTGGTCTGAGGTTGTAAGTGTGGTTTGTGTTTTGGTTTGGTTTTGTTTGGGTTTTTTTTTTCTTCTTGTACATCAATACAGTTTGCTTCATAGACAAGTGGTATGTTGTTCATTTAGCATATGTGATAAGCAACCATCATTTGACAGTTTACGTGCCCGGTAGTGATGCAAGTGAAATATACTTCACACAGCAAATCACATGTATCATGGATGTTTTCATGCATAAGAATCCTTGCACGCGTAAATTCCAGAATTGCCTGAAACTGGAGGACAAGGCAAAAAGAGTTCAAGGGATGCCAGGAGGAATGCTGAAATTTCTCTTTGATTTCGTTATTCAAAACACAGAACCCAGGCCTGCCACAAGAAGAGCTAAGTGTTTTTTCAGCAGTTGGCAGTATACTTCAAGCTGTCAAGCTTTGTTCCTTTCATAAATAAATCTTTGCAAATCTACATGTTCCTGGATCATATACTCTGCCCGTAACCTCCTAAACCTACTCGTCTTGAAGAGTCATCTAATGATCTTGGATAACCCAGTGTTTGATATAACCCGAACTGAGTAATTTAACCACTTATGCAAGACAGCATTGCAAACAATCAGCATGCAGAAACCATGATTCAGTGCCTCTAGTGATCAGGATATTAAGTATAATGATAATTTTAAATAACATATTTTGATGTGGCCGAGCTTTAAGTTTTACAAAGCTTGGAAACTTAAAAATAAAATCTGAGAGTCCCACTAATACTGTGACTCCAGTAAAAAAACCAACAGGCTTTTAATTCTAAACTAAATAATTCAAAGCTTGTCAAAGAATTTCAGGAACAAGTACTGCTCTTACTTTTTAGAAGAGCACCTATCAGCGTAATAATATGTTTTAGTTGTGCGTCTAACATGCAGTTCTCAGATAAGTGCATATTTAGGTGAAGTGGGAACTTAAAAATAGTCACAAACTTCTCCTGCCTGAGTCAGAACCTGCTGTAAACTGTAAGATTAGCTTGTTTCTCAGGAAGCATTTCATTCTTCTCGTTTCACTCTTCAGTGCTGCATATTTGAAAATTGGGCTTGTAGTTATCACCAAAGTGTGGGGGCAGCGATGGCGACACTTTTTTGCTTGTCCAGTGTTCCCTGTGTAATGCACTCGACTAGCTAATAACGTAGACAAAACTTGCCCCAGGACCTCAAAACAAAATCCTCCTGAGCTTTGAAGCCATTAAGAGACCTGAACATAAGGTTACAGCTCTCATAAGGATGAACAGAAAACTTGAATAGGAACAGATACAAGTTTTGACGTGACCCAAATCAAATTTTGATTTGGAATTCTTTAACTTGGTTTCATTGCCTGAGACCATGACATGTTGCACACCCTTTTTGAGCCCCCAACCCTCTTTCAACAGACTGAGAAAGTACATCCTGTGAGACTTCCTTACTTAATATGTATTTATGCTTCTGGAGCACTCTTGACAGTTTGTTTTCTCCCCCTTTCTACATAAAAAATGAGCTGCTTTTGTACTGCTCAGCATTGTGTTATGAATATTAATCCAGAGGGTTTATTTTTGTTATTCTAAATCTGCCTGTATCCTTTGTAAGAAGAAAAATGGGACATAATTAATCTCTCTGTTAATCTTGATATTTGCATGGAACAAGTGAAACAAGCTCTTCAAACCACTTGCTCCACTCTTAAGAAGTATTTACACTGCAGTTCAGAGGGAAACTCGAGGGCTTATTTATTTATTTATTTTCATCGTCTAAGATTCAATACACACAGTGGGAGGCAAATTTCCTAATTTCCAGTGAGTTTTATCTGGTTCACTGTAGTGGTCGGAAGATGAATTCAAAAGTATCTGCAGGAGAAGAGTGGGAGGTTACCACATTTGAAAATGCAGCTCATTTAGTAAAACGTGTAGCTGATCATGTACAGTGTAGGTCTCCAAACGCAGCAGGCCAAGGGAACGTTCTGCGGTGCAGGTTTAAACTTGGGGCTGGTGTTCAGGGTTACTGAGAATCTGCGTTAGCAGCAGTGACGGAAGTGACTTGAATGCTCGGTGCTGTTGAACATAGTCTTACCTGGTGACATTAATTTCTCTGTACCATCTTAATAAGGAGATGTGTGTTGCAGGATAAAGCTTGTAATTCCCTGGAGATTCATCCGTGGGATCCAAAGTTTGTAACAGAAACACAGATAGCTGGACACACGGCATTAAGTTTAGCTCTGCCACACACCCTGATAGAGTAAGACATCAATTCCTCTGTGTTGTTTTCCTGTTACTAAGGTGGGATAATGCCAGTGGCACAAATTTCACGCATCTCCCTAGGCCTAATGTTTTCTTTGGGTTTTGTGCAAATGTACCTGACATCATCCTGCATGCTACAGCCCAAGGTGTGTAGGACCTTGGTGAGTACAGGAAAGGGGCAGAATGACTGAGCAGCCCGATGACTCTAGTGATGTTGTCTTCCTTTGGGATGCAAGGTCTGTGGGTATAGCTTCCCAAATGAAATGGTAGCCTCTTGAGACTGCACGGGTTTGTGCAGCCTTGCAGCTGGAATCTGTTATTCATGCCTGCACTCTGTACCAGATATATGAAAGTAATTTTTCCCCTTTGTGCTGTATACAGCTGCTACATACTTTTGGTTTTTACTGATCTGAAGATGAAATCGAGGTGTCTTTAGTCTTGTGCAACATTCCATAAGGCACTGCTCAGTGATGGTCAAATATGGGGGAAGATACATGCTGTACTGTACGTTATGATGCATTTAATTGTATTTAGCAATATAGTAGCCTTGTCTAGAGTAAAATCTAGAATTGTCTAGAAAATATAAAACTGCATGTATTACAGTTGTAATAAGTCTAACTTATTTATTTTTTTTTAAAAGAAATTCTTGTCAGATTACTAAAATGGCATTACTTGGAGTCTGAATGGTGACTCCCAAATTATGCATTGTATCTTCCTCTGCTGGGCTTTTGTTGTTGATTACTTATTTACAATGGCCTCCAACAGGGTAGAACCTGTGCAAGAGTTTATAATCTTAAGGAAAAAGAAGTAGGAAGTAGGAAAGTTGCATGAGAAGAAAGAACAATGAACAGCTTATACAGAACTGGGATGCAAATCAGCATAACCTTCTATAAACAGCATGATAGTGTAGCAGAACATCATAAATGAGGACAAAGTTGAGATCATGAGTTGAGGCTTCTACTGTTTGGCCACGTACAGGAATGTCAAAAGGAACAGGAATAGGATACAGTTTTCTTGAATAATAAACAGCCTTTCACATGAAACTGTATTTTCATTTCTACCGATTCCCTGATTTAGAAGTCATGTCCTCTAAATTCTGAGGCAAGTAAGACAAAGATTTTGGAAACAACATTCATCTTGCAGTCCAGATGTTTCCATAGTGCAATGAAAGCAGTGTGATCCTTTAGAGAACCTGAGGTAACTATTTCTTTACAGCACGACTAATGTTTTGTTTTGTTTTTTTTCCCTCTGTATCTAGGTAGTATGTAGTTGAGTGGTGTGTACTTTTGATGAAGCAGCGGAATAGCAGAGAAGCACATGCTGTATACTTTCTAAATCGTGAAAAGCAGTTTCCACAGCATACATATCCTCTTTACATGTGTAAATATGAAAAGAATCAAAGCCTTAAAGTGCAGTACCATAAGCAGCATGTTTTTTAATATCTGGAAAGTCAGGGGTTGCATTATATGAGTTATGCAAAGAATCTTCAAGTGTCATGGAATTGCAAACAGTACAAAGCACTTGAACTGTCTGCAGTACAGAGCAACTTGCATCTTAGTATGTGTATACTTTTTGCGTACATTGAACCCTGGTGTCCCAAGGCAAAAAAAACCCCTGTTTTGGGCACTGTATGTTCTAGTTGCTGTAATGGACACAGCAGAGTAGCACAAGCAACTTCAGAGATCTTTGTGAAATTTTAATAAGCATCACATGGTGTGAAGGAATTGAAATTTGTTTGATCTCTTATTGCTCTTTTTGTTAACAAAAAAAGTGACAGAGGGAAAAAAAAAGCCAATTGAAAGAAGGGAAGGATCTGTGCTCTATATAAATCAATAGGATTGGTACAACCATGAAAGCAGACTCAGGGTTTTTTATTCCTCACGTTGATGAGCATTTTGTTTCAGTTAACAGAGAGAACAGAGTGGAGAATTTCTGCAGGTTGAACTTTGATTTCATGAGAATTATGAGCCCCCTGACCTCAGTGGGAGGTTACTGACTGCTTAGGAACAGTAGTCTCATAGGCCACAGATGGTGCAGCTAACTGAAAGGATACAGATTTATGCTGTCTATTTTACTCACGTCTTCTCCTTCAGAAAGGTCATTAAAAGAGTATTAGGAGAGGAATGAGAAGGTTGACATGTAAGAGTTAAGGTGGATGGAAAAGTGATGTTTGATTTTTGTATGAGCATCAGGGTTTGATACTGCCTCACTGATGCCCTTTCCAGTGGTCTTTCCCCTTCTGCCTCCCTGCTTTGAAGTAAATTCCCTGCATAAACTACAAATTATACCTGGGTCCAAGAAAGCTTCATGTGTTAATGCTTCGTCAAAGGTGATATATTGATATACTGAGTTTATTCAGACAGGTGACATTCTCTTAACTGAAAACCCTAATATTTTGTAGAGAAATTCAAAGACATTGTATGTGGCCCAAGAGGAGGCAGAAAACTGAGTGAAATTTAGGACTCTGAAATCTGTGGGTAAAGTCTCTGTGTGTTTTGTTGATTTGGAAAGGTATTTTGCACAAAGCATTTTTAGTGTCCAGCCGTATTAAAAGAACTTGCAAATGTATTTTCTTTGTGTTCTGGTAGTGCAGTCTACTCAGCAGAGACAGATTATTTCAGATCACTTTTCAGAGGTTCCTAATGCACAGTGCATAATCAAAAATCCCATTATTACATGAAGCCACAGTTTTGAGAGCATGTAAATTAAAGTATCTGTCTTGGAGGAAGTGGTCACAGTGTATGGCTGCTGCTGACATCTGTCCTTTGGTTTGCTATAATATTAACTTTGTACTGCTATGTGAACATGCCAGGTAGAAGTGGCGCAGAATGGGTGCCAGGTGGTAACTTTGGCAGAGTATAGAAAATATTTTAACCTGAGTCCTGTGATTCAGCCAAGATTGTTTCTTTGTTATGAACACATGCTATCGATTGTTCTGCTGGGAAATCTCACCTAGTCTTCAGTGAACGCTAAAGGTGCTGTTGCTTTCAAGAGACGTGCAGCAATCCATCTGAAGAATAGCACAGTGAAGTAATGGGTTAAATCTGTCTGTAGCATGACCACTGTCTGACAGCAATAGAACTGTACTATGTGCCATACAATGCAATACGATTAGTAGATACAGTAACAATTGTTTTCAAAGACATACCCTGTATATTTAAAATTTGTGAACTGAGGTCAACTCTGGTGTGTGACTTCAAAAGGCTTGCAATGAGGATGAGCTTGGCCCTCCATCTGAAAAATAAATTGGAGCAATATTGAATCTTTGGAAATGGTAACCCTGCTTTGAAGGCTCCTGTTTTATGATAGGTGCTTTGAAGGTATTCATTCACTCTGAAATGAATTCATGCTATTCATTCTGCCACTCACAGAATAAGATATAATAGCAGTCAGTCATGTTCGCTGTCATCTATCAACAGTTCATTACATACCAGTTGGACTGAGGATACAGCATTTGTGAAAAGTATTACTGTGTGCATCTTGAAAAGAAAAAGCCAGCAACTTTATATACAAAGATTTGTTTGTTTGTTTGAAGAGCCTGTTTCTCTGAAAGACCAATCTGATATTTTGAATATCAAGTGAAGTTGCTGATATGCTGAACAGATAAACTGGTGCTGCTCCAAGGAGTCAGTTTACCCCAGTTGGGGATTAGACCTCTTCTGGAGTATCTTGCTCCATATGGTGCTTTACTATATGTAATGGCTCATACCAGCACAAGGTAGCTGTGAAACACATAAAGGAAAACAGTGTTTTACACCCATTTTCCAGTAACCAGATGTGAATGATATTCCTAGCATAATTTTCTTTAGAAGCTCATCTCTTCAGAATGCATCTACCAAATTGCTGATATGTCTCCTCTGCTTTTGCCTCAGGAGTTCAGCCAAATATCCTTTAACTAGATAGGGAGATGGGAGCTGCCCGTTTGATGTGTCTGGGGTTTATTTACAAAGGAAGTTGGATTCCTCTTGTTGCTAAAATGAGTTTATTCACACACACTATCAGGTTAATAGAGAGGCTCAATGGTAGAACAAATAGTTAAGTACTGCACTCTAAACACCACCTATTTGGAGAATTGCACCAAGTTTAAAAGGTTAGCCAAAAAGGGCCCTGTATGTCTGCCTAGCCCCATTTTTCCGTTTGTACTTGAAGTGTTAAAATCTGAGTAGGAGTAAAGATGACAAGAGGAACTCCCAGATAACAATCACTTCACTCACACGTTTCCCATTTACAAATAATTTAGTATCATTTTGCTATTAGTTAGGAATAATGTGCATATAGATTAATAATGTGTACAATGGGACTGATAACTGCATGGGAAAAGACTACAAAAAGCAGTATCTGACACTTATGTAATCATTTTAATTGGTCTATCTCAAAGAATTATTGTTTCAGAGGTGGGGAAACTAAGGAGAAGAGGATTACTAGGTCTGACTCAAGACACTTGCTTTTGCAATTGATCAGGAAGCATCCTTTGACTTACAAACAAACAAAAAAGCAACTTATAATGTGACCCTTTTTAAAGTATAGTGATGCTAAAACAGGGTAGGGTTGACAGCTGGTCTCTCCTGGGCCCCTTCTGCTGTATCCTCAGCAACTCAAACAGTTCATTCAGCTTTACTTTTTTACATATCAAGGCATGTGCTTTTTTTGCTCATCTGCTTGCAGTTGTTGAATATGCTGACTCTATTTAATCAAAAGAGTTTCCTGTTTTGGTAATGTAGAGCCAGAATTATAACAAATGTAGTGGGGAGTGTTGGCTGTGTGTAACTTCTATTTCAGTTTAGCTTTCTCTAAAATGGTTATAGGAGTATTTATCTGTGTAACTTACAATGCTTAAGCAGTGTTTTTAATATGGTTTTAATCCTTTCAACAACTTCTCTATAGATTAAAGAACATGCAAAATAATAATATACAAGCTAGAATGGACACCTTAGCTGGAAATATAATTTCTCCCAAATCTCTGAAGAGTAATTGAGTTAATAACTAGTTAACTACTTGCTGATGTGTAATTTTCTCACTTAGACAAGTAAATTGTAATTAACACATATGGCCTACAGATACATGCGGGGGGGGAAATATCTAATTTTCCTCTTTTCCAAAGTATGGATAGATTAAAATGTCCTGTTTTGTGGGCATTACATTTTAATGAACTCTAATATGCACAGATCCCTTTAACGAAGGCTTTTTTGTTGGTTCTTTTAATTACAAGGATCAGCTTCAAGCAAAAGAACTTGAAAAGCTTTGCATTTAGGAAAAAAAAAAGGGGGGGACGGGACCCCACAACTATATTTGGAAATAAAAGCCTTAGGAAAGTATTTTGACTTTTTTTCCCTACTGTTAGATGTGCAGAACCATTGTGTTTGCATTGTGTTTAGATCAAAACTTAACAAACATCAGCTAATCAACGTCATTATGAGGCTGGAGAAATATTTAAAGCAGAAAGTGGGGTGGGGTGTAGAGGTAGTGACAAGGGTGGTACTTAAATCTACTTTTATCTCTGATGTTTTCATGGAAGAGGATTGATACCCAATAGTTCGCTAGAACAAGCGCAGATCCTGCTGAAGAAAACTCAAAAGCAGAGCCGCATACAGGGCACACTGTCTTGGTATTTTTCCATCACTTTATATACATCTTTTGCATGCTTTTACTAGTAATAGCAAGTGCTGGAGAGCATGAAATTGAAGTGTTGTGTACCTCTGAAATACTTGTCAATTTACCCATCCCAAATACATTGTTATTTTAGTGGTGTTTGTGCTACAGTATGGGCAATAACTTCTGTTTTTTTGCTTTTGGTTTTTCAGTGCAAGAGGCTATCTATTTGCATTCTTATTTTCAAAGCAGAAAACCACATGTAGAGGATTTCTGCTGCCTGGCTAATAAATTTTTATAAAAAGGAGTGTGGAAAATAAGAGTGGTAAAGGAGCAGCTTTGAGGCAGTTTGGCCTTTTATGGCAATGTGAGCATTCAAAGAGTTAGTCCCTCCCTTTATATGGATAGAAAGAAGAAATGGTTACAATGTTTTTTTAACAGTTTTTTTTTGTCTGCTCTCCAGTGCATCTAATGGAGAAGGTGCTTGCTCCCCAGTATAAAAAGTTGTAAGACAAGCGTGACAAACTGAATTAGGGAAGGGAAGTATCCTTCTACTAGTGTTGCATCACTTTAGTGTGGCAAAGCACAGCATCGTGTCATAGAAAAGTTCTGATTCCTTTAGAGAGGGAAGGAAAAATGAAGACTTTTAACCAGTATCGTGGTTCACAGAAACAGCCTAGTGAGGTAAGCTTTTCACTCTGTCTGAAGGATGAGTTCATGTCCCTGGTTTGTTGACCTGGTGCTTTTCTTAGCCCCTGGGATAAGCGCTGGCAGGATGTGAAATGTTCTTATTTGCATGGGGATCCTCACTTGTGTCTGGATATGATCCAGTTCCCACTTTCCATAGTCTCTGGTGAGGACAAGATAGGTTTTTCTGGAGCCTTTGACTCTTAATAATGCAGTGTGGGAAAGTGTCCAAACACCCTAGTGGTGCTCTTAATGTGCTCTCTTCTTGTAGATCTTGTTCTTTCCTTTTTTGTCCACATTCTCAAAGGCGTTAACTCCGATTGAAATCCACTACTGAATGTATGCCTTTGAGAGTGTGTACCCCTTCTCCCACAGTCACCTCTGGCCATTTCCTATTGAGGCAGAATCTTGCATTCACCTAGTGTAGGTACCTCTGCTTCAGCTTCTTTGCTCGGCTGGAAGGGCCCGTACGAGAAGTGTGGCAATGCACTCGGGTTCTAGCTGAATAACATCTTCCTGCTTTGCAGATACAATATTCGGTTTATCCATGTTTTAAGATAGCGATGTAACCCAACTGGGTAGGGTTACCCTGATGCAATTGCAACTGAATCCTGAATTAAGCGAAATTAATGTTTTATTCCTTTCATTACAGTTGATATCTCCTCCATGCTATTGATCACTGTACAATCATAGGCTGTAGTATCGTTCGAGGTTCTCTTCGTATGCCAATACTGAGTACCATAGGGCTGATGCTCTCTGCTTGTAATGTCACCTTTTGCCAGCAGGTGTCCCTTCAACCTCACCAATGTTCTGCCTTTATTGAAGAGATGCTACATGGGGGCTATTAATGGCAAGAAGTTATTTTTTATAACAATGGGTAAAAATTCAAAGACCCCACCTTGTTGCTCTGAGCTTCTAGTGTACAGAATGGCACTATGTAAACCAGTGAAGTATATCACAGAGATTATCGTGAACCAAATGCCTCGTGTGAATGCCCCAAATTTTGGGAAGGTTGTCCCATCTGGAAAGAAGAGGTGATGATGCAACTAGAATGTATTGTGAGGTCTTGATTTATTTCTCCTCTCAGCCTTTAACTCTGTATAATCCTTAGGTGCTCAGATGATGTTTGTATGTGTTCTATCTGTAAAGGGATGATAATGTTTTCTTCCTCACAGGATATTCTTGTTTACTAATGACTGAGATGGGCTCAGAGACCTTGAAGACACAACCTTTAAAATATATAGGCAGATTTGTTTTTAAAAGTCAAATCCAAACACTCCTGAAATAGGTTTCCTGAATTTGTTTGGTAATCTTGATGGCTATTTTGAAGATATCTTTATTTTATACCTGTAGTTTGAGGGTTTTGTTAAGAATATTCTTAAAAAAAGAAAGACAATAAAGCTGTTGATGACTCATGTTCCACAAGTTTAAAATAATGGTCAAAACCCCAAACTCATGTTTGCTGGGGGGAGTGTCCTTTTTGACCAGCTCTAACTTTACAGCGTGTGTTATATACAGCATGTGAGAGATGAGCAAAACCTATTTTTGAAGGGGAAGGTAAAAACCTGCAAAAACTGCCTTGTGAGTTGCCAATTTTAAAACTAGATGTTTCTGTAGCTCATGCTCAGCTAATGTCTATGAATCAAATTACTAGTCTTTAACATTTTTGGTGTGTGGGAGGTTGCTTAGCTGGTTTGGATTTCTTTGCGTGTTATCATTTAGTAGGTACTGTTACTCTACTGGTTTCATACAACTCGGAGATTCAGTGATGTGATGGGAGGCGCTCCTGGACCTGCCTCCACTGTTTGCAATTGTGGAAGAGGAATTGGAGGTTGAGTCCCAGTTCCTCCTTATATTTGTCATAATGCATCAACTTGCCTGTAGTGCTGAAGAACCCCAAGGGTGGTAGATGCCTAGGACAATGTTTTGATTCATGCTGACTAATAAATTACACAAGACAAGTTTGAAACTACTTTGTCAGACTAGATGACTGACAGACCTGTGAGGAGCATTCTCTTCATTTTATGGAAGGATATGTGTGATAACATACCGAACAGCTGCTGGTTCTGATGTGTAGGGGATTGACAACTGGACTCGTATATCTAGTGGATTTGATTTCTTGTACTGGAGATAAGTCTGGAGCAGAGTCAGGTTGTGATTGCTTCATTACATCAGATAAAAAATTTCTCCCTGTATGTGTGAATGTGTACTATCTTCACACACAAAGACAGACTTTAAGATCTTTGGGGCTTAGATGCCATTTGGATCTTACTCTCATCAGCATAATTAGTCTCATTTTAGAAAAATAAAAATGTCATTGGAAAGAGAACCTGCATTTTTTTGTTTCAAATGTAGGTTGCCAGGTTTTGGTGCCCTGTCTGTAGTGCCTTTTAAAATAACTAACTTTTTAGATGACCCATAGTAAGCTGCTCTGGGTTAATGGAGCTATAGGTTTTCTTGGACTCTTTGTGGATTGGGTATAGGTAGGTGTAAGTTTGGTCCCCAGAGGAACAAATACTGCCATATGCATTGTCCTGAGCAGTCTCTGCTGAGCATCTCTCTCCTATCCTGAATTGACTGGTAGTCGTGCTCTACAGAGAGTTCCTCTGGTTTTAATTTTGCACTGGTTTGCCTCATCCTCCAGAGGTAATCAGTGTTAATATTCTTCATCTATACGTACTGCTTACACCTGTTGGACCCCGTGGCATTTAGCAGGTTATTGAGAATTTGAATCCTAATTAAATACAGATGGTTACCAACTCTCAGAAATATCCATAAACAAATGCCTACTATGCTAAGAAGCAATAAACTGCAACAGAATCCTTCTCCTGTGTGATGTTCTCTCCTCCTGCACCTCCCCCCTCCTGCTACTCTTTTGGAGTTACTTTTCAAAAAGCAATGACAGCCTTTTTCCATAATGTTGCACTTTGTATAGGTATCTTTATGCCATTCTCTGCTTGCAGATTTGTAAATAAATGCCTTGTTGTCAAGGTGACGGGCATTTTATGATAGTCAGTTGAATAAATAAATATGCTGGGAAATTAAACCTCAAGTTTGCCAGTAATGGTTAGTATTCCTACTCTGTGTGTCACTGCTTACATGGAGGACATCTGAAAACTGTTCTTATTGTTCATCTACTTTCAACAGAAGCCTATATGTAAATCTTACTGTGAGCAAATGCAATGTTGGCATCAGATAGCAGAGCTACAGCAGAGGCTTTGGAATTGAGACTGCAGAGGTCTGTGCAGGCTGCCAGACCAGGTCTGTGCTGGCACCAAGTGTTTCACGAAAAGAATGAAAGAATTAAGAAATCTATATGGAAATGGGATCAGATTATTCAGCATATACAAACGGATTGTTCTTCATTTTGTCATCTGGCTTATGGGTCATCATCTGCTTCCTGATTATTCTCATTGAATCTTATGAGTCAAATTACACTTGTGGCGGTTTATCAGTTTCCAATTATATTCTTTCCTGGAGTGAAATTATGTTGATGTTAATTTGTTATTGTAATTGGGGATAAAAAGCAGCAGTATTTGAGGACAGACCCAGTTGAAGAAACACCTCACAAACAATTCCTCAAGAATTCTTTCGCTGTATTCTCTTCCTTTTGAGTTTGTACACATCAAGGAAATTGGAGCAAGCCTCATCTTACTATTATATTTTTGTTAATTTGCTTAGTTAGGGGTGTTATATTTCTTCTCAGATGTGTGTTTATGCTTCCCAATGTTTTTAGACTGCCCTCCATGACAAACAGTGAACTCATCCATATGATGCTGTCATTATCAGACTTGTAATGAATTCCTACCCAGATGGACTCCATTTCCTCTCTTCAACCCAAAAGCTGATGGAAACTTCCCCCACTGTTAGTAGCATAATGTAAAGAAAGAAAAAATTAAAAACATATGATAAGTTGTTACCCTTGTAGACAACTTGTGACCGCTTCTGTCACAAGAGCAATCTGGTCATCTATTCATGTTATATTAACAGTTGGTGTTTTGATATCTAATTCATTACTTTTTTTTTTTTCAATCTTGACTGCAGAAAATATAGTAAGGGGTTATCTTAAATAATGTCTTAAAAGTTTAAAAAAGTTAATTTTAACTACAAAGTTAATTTCTTAAAAAAACAAAACCACCCACAAAACTTAAAAAACACATAAATACACTAGTATGGAAATTCAATGGATGTTGGAGACACAGAAAACCCATATTTTCTACAGCATTCATAACATGGAAAAACAATGCCTGGAACTTTGAGATTTTGGGTTCTTTTTGATAAATCAACTGCTTAAATATATTCTTCTTTCTTTTCACACTGTGTCAGATACTGCTGAACTACACTCTGAGAAATTATTCCTACCCTGAAGAGGTTACAGTCTAAATAGGTAAGACAGTAGAAAATGAGGCATGTAGTGTCTTACAGATCAATGACAGAGACAGAAATAAAATATTTTTAAATTTTTTTTTTTAAAGTTGGACCCCATTCCTCAAGCATCTAAACCTGCTCTTTCTCTTTCATCTCTGCTATTTTAATGCTACCCTAAAGCACCACCATGATGCATATTGTACACTTCTGCTTCTTGTCTCATCTTCTGTTTAAATTGTACGTGCTTTGGAATAGCGGTTTATCATTTGCTGTCTCTATATTTTTTTTCTTTTGCCAAGCCTAACATATAGGTCTCTGCATAGGGAAACTTTTTGTACATTAGAGATGCAAACAGAAGTTTGTTTGGGATGCTGAAAAAAAATTTTGGTATATTCATGATTATCATCGCTTACTGACACAAAAATTTCTACGTGTACACAAGCTAAGAAAGAAAATCACGTTGTTTTCCACTTTACCTCCCACTCAAGTCAGCAATCTCAATTATTCAAGCTGCCACGTGTTGCACAGTTTAGCAGAGTACTTTAAATGTCGGTGCTCTGCAGGTTTTGGTGACATTTGTGAATCTGTTGGGATAGACTCAGGCAGCTCTCTGTGGAGCAACAGGGGCTGGAAGTAGAGGGAATGTAATTTTTAGAACAGCTCTTGTATAGGTTTGATCTGGCTCGGCAAGGATAAACAATTTTGTTTGCTTGAAAAGATTAAATAGAAATAGCACATTAGTGCAGAGGTCTCCAGCTTGACAGGAAAAGCTGAAGCACAATAAGATATTGTGTAAATGAGTTTTCCTTAATTTGAAATAATTAAAGTCTCTGTTTTTTCACATTAGGGCTGTCAGCTCCCAAGCCTTCTTTTCCAGGAACATTGAACCATATAACTTATCTTTCTCTTTACACGTGTTTAAAGTGGTATAGAAAGTCAATCCCTGAATAAAATGAAGTTAGGCTGAAATGTACCTGTCCTAGGCTTAAGTAAGGACATTCTTCTAACATTCTATGCCAGTTTAATAGGCATGGTTTTCTAGTACAGTTAAATTTGATACAAGACTTGTATGTATACTAAGCTGTAGCAAGAGCGATCTTATTTGGTCTTCTTTCCTCTTATGCAAGTCAGACTCTGATCTGTTTCACTTTTAATGTGAAAACATGCTAAGGTCATGGATGAGCTGTAAAGGATCAATGTTTTAATTGGGGGAAGAAGAGGAATGCTGGTAACAAGTGTGAGTTTTTCAAATTTGGAGTTCAAATAGGAGTTAAGTATGTTCTGAGCATGAAAGGCGCATGCCTAGAATAGGAACTTAAAGTCAATATGAGCCTCAAAGAATACTGTGGCAATTGCTGTGCTTATAGCCTTAGCAAAAGCCATTTTTTTTTTTCCTAGATGTAATTCATTCTAGACACTTTTCCCTTATTTGCGATTCCTTTATTTTCTTCATATTTCAGAGAGAACTTTTTCCACAGAGAACATGGACAGAAGGGGAAAACACACCAATAAGTTTGTGTGTATTTCCAGGATTTATTCTTCAAGTGTTCTGCAAAATTTTAAATTTTATTTATGAAATAGCATGATTGCATGTATACAAGAAACTTTTTGGACAAAGCAAAAGTGATTTTAAAGTCAAGAATTATTTAATCAGGTAATAGGAAAAAACACCACCTAACTTGCAAGTTCAGTGGTCAGTACAGGAAATAACAGAAATAATGAACAGACTCAGGTAAAACATTACGTAAAAGAAATAAGAAAAGTTAAAGATCATTTGGCAAATAATGTTTTAAAAAGATGTTCATGAAATAATTTGGGGTGAAAAGCAAATTAATAAAATCAGAACTCATTTATTCGGGGGGGGGGGGCTAAATGGGGCAGATAAATTGCTCAAAACAAATAATGTAACCAGCTCTAACAATAAGCACTAGGGAAAACAATAAGTATTGTTTGCTAATTTCAGCCATGCAAATGNAGACGTAAGAGCTTTGGTCGGGGGGGGGGGGGGGGCTAAATGGGGCAGATAAATTGCTCACAACAAATAATGTAACCAGCTCTAACAATAAGCACTAGGGAAAACAATAAGTATTGTTTGCTAATTTCAGCCATGCAAATGGAGTAGGATTTTGAATTAAATAACACACTTAATTTGTAGAAGGAAGAATGTATGGTGTATAATTAAGTATCAGAGGACTGTTAAAAGTATTCTGGAAGAAATAAGAAGCTCAAGACAGCTGCTGTCTTACTCTGTTTATACATTTGCTGCTTCTCCGATTTTGTGTAATTAGGGTGGAGAACTGTATATCCATGCACTATTGTGGCATAAAATTACAGTGTAGTTGCTCTGGTTGCATGACATTAGTGCCAGTGAACAGGCTACTTATTTTGGAGTTCGTGGGGAGTGGTGGTGTATGCGTGTGTATGTATATTTTAATATTCAGATATATACAGTCTACATGTGCATATGTACACATGCACGTTTGTGTGCATACAGAATATATATGTTACGGAATCACAGTATGGTTGAGGTGGGAAGGGACCCCTGGAAGTCACCTTGTCCAACCCCCCTCCTCAGGCAGGGCCACCTAGAGCCAACTGCTGAGGACCATGTCCTGCTCAGGACCGTGTCCAGATGGCTTTTGTGCTTTTGCATATTTCTGAGGATGGAGACTCCACAACATCACTGGACAACCTGTGCCAGTGCTTGTTCACCCTCACAGTGAAAAAGCGTTTCCCTGCCTGTGCGTACATTCTCGCAGTTGCTCTCCCTCTATTTCCCTGTCGCTCCCTCAGTGAAGAGTTTCACGTAGTTGCTCCAAAATAATCTGTTGAGCAATGAAGAACAAACTAAGGTTTGGTGAAATAAGATGGGCTCGATATCTAGCTCACTTACATTGCACAGGTCAGTGGTAATGTTACATTTTTTGGAACCATAATATTTATTTCTTCTTTGGTTGTAACAGATTGTTTTTCGGCAGAAGCAAGAACTTTTCCCAATCTGAACGATTCATGGTAAAGTACTGCTGCTTAACACCCTGGTGCATTTTCCTTTTCCTCCAGTTGTTCCATGTCTCAAACCAAGAACTTTCTATATGCATTCATAGTTATCAAATTGCATACTAATCTTATATATCCACTTGAATGAAAAGGAACATCTTTCCTGCTGCCGGTGTAGGGTAACATTTCATATGGGATAATGTATCTGGTAAACCACTTTTGGGATCTTGGGCAATTGATTTAGAAGGGGTTCTGGTATCTGGTATTGTATGGCAATGAGCACACCCAGGTAGACATAAAACTGGAGAGTCACAAGATTATACAGAAAGCGAGTTAGGCATTGGTTTGATCTGGTGGGTTTTGTGTATTTTCTTTCTTTTGTTGCATTTGTTTTTTTGCTAAGATTCTATCAGCTTGGACACAGCGCTGCACTAAAGGATCTATATCAACCATTTTGGAAAACTGGCAGAGGAGCTCAAGCTTTCTTATATCTGTCCATGCTGATGCTGTTTGTGTTGCCTCTGATTTTACTCAAAATCAATGCAAGTATTCATCTTTTGGTAGTTAATCAGACACTGCCTATCCACAGGTTAATCTTTCTCAGTTTAACCTTTAAAATAATAGATAAGCATTCCTGATGTGAGAGGACAGGGAATTAAAAAAACAGTAATGTTTTGTTGGCTTTACCCCCATTAGTCACCAGAAAGCAAATATCAACAGCCTGTTGCAAATTTGAAAGCGGTTCAGGCATGATCTCTGTCTTGATAGAAAGACATGCACAGTATGCCAAGGGCAAAGACTGAATGTAACACTTCATTGCAGATTGCTGCCGTGCAATGTTCCAAAGAAATTTGCAGATATAGCGCTAATAAAAGAAGTTCCACAAGCCTATGGTTTCATATGAGGTGGGGAGGAAAAGAAATGGCAATTGAGCACATTTTTCTGTTCATTAGTTGAGGCAATGTACTGCGTAAATAACTAGTTTTGGCCTTTTCTTTGCCCTTTGTTAGCAATGGTCTGCTATGAAGGATGGAGAGGAAAAGACAAGGACAGTCTTAAATAAATAGCAGGAGGTGGATGATTTTCATTGCAAGGTGGTCATTTGCCATGGGATGTGCAGAATGAATGGTGTTAAGTGTGACTGTTTTCCTAATTAACTGTAAATGCACCTGTTTTGCAGACTGTAGTGTAGTGCTGAGAAATCCAAGTGAGATGAGAGCTAGTCTGATTTGGTATGGAAGGCATGCTTTTGTTTGCCAATGCAGAGCTCAGTGCTGTTGCTCTTCTGCTGATCTAGCTGGTCAACTGAGTGAAAGGTTTGTATGGCAGGAGGTAACAGAGTGGTAACAGCAATTGAACTGTTTGGTGGGGTTTTTTTGTTTGGTTGGGTTTTTTGTGTGTGGTTTTTTTTTTTTTTTTCTCCCGGTCCTCTCCTATTTCTCCAGTTGGAATCTTACTTGGATTCCAGTGCTGAATCTTGCAATGTCAGAGTATATGTCTCTTACAAGAACAGTTGCTGCTTTATGCATTTCATTCCTCTCCCACCTCTACGTATTTTTCAGTTTACCGCTTCCTTATAAGAGTAGTGTTTCAGGTTAAATAGAATTTCCTCCTTGTTTGTATAAGCAAACTCTTGTATGTTTTCTGTAAAGATGCAACAAGAAAACAGGATAGACCTAGGAGAGGAAAGAGTATATGAGCTTAAAAAAAAATCATTTCCTGTTGTGTTTGAACTCAAGAGCAAAGGTTTGTGGTTTAAATCAGTTGAACTTCCACTGGTGGTTTTACATGGGAGTAGAGGTAGACCATCTTAGCAGACTTCCTTCTAAAACAAATGGACAAATACAGTTCTTCTGGCTTTGCTGAGCATATGTCAGCTGGAGCTATGGCCGGGATCTTTCAAAGCTTCAGTTAAGGTAATTCAGTAGCTTGTTCTAGAGCATGTAATGTCTGCAACGAGACTGGGTTCAAGGTTTGTGTAGCCAATAGTTCATACAGTTCCAGGATTAATTGTTGAAAGGGAAAACGGAGGAAAAGCCAAGAATCACAGAATCACCAGGGTTGGAAGGGACCTCTGGAGATCATCTAGTCCAACCTCCCTGCCAGAGCAGGGTCACCCAGAGCAGGTTGCACAGGATGGCGTCCAGGCAGGTTGGGAATGTCTCCAGAGTCGGAGACTCCACCACCTCTCTGTGCAGCCTCTTCCAGTGCTCTGCCACCCTCAAAGGAAAGAAACAGAAGTAGAATTTACAAAAGCAGTTTATGTAAAGTGCTAATGCCAATATAAATACAAAACAAAAAACCCAGCTGGACTAAAATACCTGAGACCGCCGTTATTTCTCTTAGAGTCTTCACAATCACATTAATCCAGTTGCCAGTAACAGGCAGAGTTTTTCCAGTTGTTGTTCCTTTTAAATGGTTTTAACAGCTCTGGAAGTATTCATGAATTCAGGTTTCCTCACTCCCCTAATCATGTTGTCGGCTTAAAATTCACATTTAATTAACCTCTTCACCCAAGGCATAAATCAATACTAAAACTCCAAATGCTAACCATACTGATAGTGACTTTAATTTGGGCTAGCCTGCTGAAAATAGGAATTAAGATGCCTGCAGGAAAGGAGCAAACTAGTTGTGTGGAGTGAAACACGACTAACTTGTAAACTGTAATAATGAATGTCCTTGGATGGAATGGGAAATCCATTCATTAAGGTTCCAGGGAAGAAAGTGAGAACCAGACTAAACAGATCGTGATGCTGCATTCAGGACAAAATTCACCTGAGTGGCTGGACTCATATTTAAGTACAGGTTGCATGTGTGTTCTAAAAGTCCTGAGAGTCCCAGAAAGGTACTTGAAGTAGCAATAGCAGAGCAAACTAAGTT
The DNA here is from genome assembly GCA_013397275.1 of Burhinus bistriatus. Lineage (NCBI taxonomy): Eukaryota > Metazoa > Chordata > Aves > Charadriiformes > Burhinidae > Burhinus > Burhinus bistriatus. Next base: position 406,154 of record VYXH01001293.1, read on the forward strand.
AGAATTATGTGAATTTGCACATGTGCAAATTTTTACTATGAACATAATGTATAGTGTTACTGCCTCCTTTTTATTACTGTCACCTAGGAATGCTATAGTGTGTTCTTAGAATAGCAGCTTCTGGGAGCCTGGATGTGCAGATCTCTGTATACTCATATTGAAAGAGGCATGGGTGACACTAGCTGTTAATGAGTAACATGCACAATATTTTTCCTAGGTTTGGGGAGAAGTAGTACTCATTGACCATTATACAAATACCATGGCACCCAGCATAAAAGTGGTTGTAGTATACTGTTGCAGAGACTAAACAAACTACTTGTTTTTCATTTTATTAGTGTATTTTTTTCAGGGATTTAATTCCTATTCAGAATTAAGGATAGGAAGAGCAGAAGAAGGGGGTGCCTATTTTTTTTTATGCTTCAAGAAGAATTGCTATACAGTTTGAAATTCCTTCCCCCCTCCCCCCAATAAATATTTGGTGTCATATAAAGAGATTTCTTTTCACAATTATTTTGCTCAAGACAAAACTAAAAAATATTCTAATGCTGTGAGCTTAAAATTCTCCTTGATATATTGCTAAAGCCTGAGTACCCCCTGAAATAATAATGAATGATAATTGAATAAATGATTAATAATCATCTGAGATTTAATGAGATGATGAGGTAGTAGAATGAGGTTGTTTAGTGAGATGTGATAGGTTTCATGACTACCTGCTGCAGTCAGTATTCTTTTTGCATGAAGAATTCAAATCTTGTGTACTAGAAATATAAAAGCTGTTTTCTGTGGTGGTGAATCAACTGTATTTTGAAAATGAGCTGTCAGCTAAGCAGTCTCCAAGCATTTAGGCTATGTTTCAGGAGGATGTTCCGTTATATTCCTACCTGTAAATATGTGAGGTGGGTATTGTCTTTACTTACAGTATGTACTTAGGAGTCTTGGTCAGTTTGGGTCTTGGATAACAGCGATGGAGAATGTATCGGGAGCAATTGTGCCTTCACAAGAGGTTATGTTTGCATTCTGGCTCTCGAGGTTTTTCCTGCTCTGGTACAGTGGAATATGGTTTCCAATTTAGTGGCTAGTGAAATGGAGTCTCTGTAGAATTTGACGTTTTCTTAGACCAAGGGACCTAATTTCCCTCTGTCAGATATTTATAGCAGTAAGGACAATGCATTACTGTGTTTTGAGAGCATACAACGTCTTTATTCCTGCATGCTAACATAGAGCGCAAAGATGTAAACAGAAGTTGCTGAATGTTAAATTCAACTGCAGTGTTGGTTTTGAATCTCATTTATACTGGGAAGGCGTAGGATATTCTTCTAACAAAACTGTATTACTGTAAAGCTGTCTTGTTTTTAAATGGTAAAATCTTAAGTATTTCAGGGATGTTTCTGCAAAGACCTTGAGAAGTCTACGGTCAGCTTTACATATTTTGTTTACCGAAGTTATTTCAGGTGCACCTTTATATTTTGCCATAAATGCAAGTCCGCATACTTGAACCTTTAAACTACTTGAATTATACACCTCATTTCACTGGAGTCTAGTGGTTGGTATATCTTCAACAGAACCATTAAATAAAGTCTTAGCTCAGCAAAGTATTTAACCATGTGACTAAAGCTCAGCACGCTCTTAAGTCTCTTGATACCTGAGGACCTTCAGGCAAAATTATGTCTTCAATTATATGCATGTTACTTCCTCGGTTAAAATGGAATCACTCAGGTGTAACAAAAAGCAGAATGGGGCAAAAAGAAGGCCATCTTACATAGTTCTATCCAGTTGGCTTTTCCTTGAAATTGGGTGTTTTGGTACAAAAACTTGGGCTGGGCAGGATACAGGTTCAGACCTGGTATGTTATCTCTGTTTAAGTCTAATGTTCAGATTGCGCAGAATGTTATGAGGGTTTCTAATACAAAATTGAGTTTATATAGCTGAGTAAATAAGGAGTGGAGAGGGAAACCTAGCCCACTTTTTCATGTGTAAGCTAAGCACATTTTATCAGGAATCTGTGACATATGAAACCCCACAATGCTCTTTATTCAGAGACACTGTTCAGAGTGCAGCAACACTGTAGGCTTCTTGTTCTGCCCTAGCTGGGTAATGGTTAATAATTAGTCCCATGTTCTTTATGATCTCTCTTCACATGCAGGTAGCTTCCTTACCAATGGCCCTTCTATTTTGTTTAGACTGAAAAAAAGGCAGAATAGTGTTCAACAGCTTTCTGGCTGGAAGTTCTGAATATTTCTTAAGAGTCTGGGGACTGAGATTTTCTTCTTTAAATGAAGTGGATGGTGCTGTTATGTCAAGGCCAAAATCTACATAATTTTCACTTCAAACCATGCTAAAATCAATACAGTGGTGCTGTTGCATTCATCCTGCAAAAAGAAAACACAGGTCTGAGGAACAGTGTCCTGCCTTTATCCTTTAGTGAGCATCCGCTTTCCAGTACCTTTAAGGTTATTCCTAGGCTAAAGTCTCTATCCTGCCATTCCAGTGCATAATGACAAGGTGCTTCAGAGCTCAAGGAGCAGCAGTTAGAATCTAGTTTCACTCACCTGAGAAGTTACCATGTTCTGTAATAGTCTATTTTGAAAGCATTTCTTGCTGCAACGAGCTCGCTGTGTTTGCTGCTCAGGTATTGACTGTTTATTGCTTATATAAGCAGAGTTACTTTGTGCATGTTGAGCTGCTGCTTGTTTCTCTTGTGTTTTGAGTGTGAAAGCCTCCTATTGTTTCCAGAGTCACCCTAAAATTCTCTTGCTTCTTGATACATGTAAGGAGAGGCATTTTGATTATTTTCAAAGATGTAAAATCCTGAAAGGATGTTAGGTTAAAAAAAAAAAAAGCACTGATCAATTGACTAATACATTTCTATATTTCATACATATAGTATTCCTCTCCTTCCAAATAAAAAAAAAAAAAAAAAGGAAATCAATTAAGATTCATTTAGGAAAAAACCCTCAGAATGGGATTTATTAGGAGGAGGCCTATGTGTACTTGTAAACGAAGCTTTATTTTCCAGGGCTTAGGGGCCTAAACTAAACAGGTTTGCACAAATTTGGGGTCAGTAAGGTAGCAGTAAAGAAATCCCTATCATTCCTGTATTCTGCATGCAAAATACATTTTGGGGTTTTATCAGAGCTTCCCTTATGTGCTTGCAGCTGCAGAGCTGCACGGTGCATTCACGTATGATAGCCATCACTTCAGGCTCTATTTCACCTTGTCACATCCCATTTATAAACTGGTTTTTTTAATAGGATGACAGTCACTGAAGAGGGAAGGCCTTAGAAAATAAATAGAGATTGAGGAAGTCAGAGATCATTAAAGCTGACACCACCTCACATGTTCATTAATTATGAATCTACTTGGAAGAGCTTTGTTAGACTGCTGGCAAGTGCATGTGATATAATTTTCAAAAACGCTTGACTCAACTCTTGGAAGACCTGAAATAGGGGAACCCAGAAGTGAAATTCAACCCAAGGGTTTTTAAATTCAGGTGTGCACTCAGCCCAGGATTTAAGTATGCTTAAGGCTGAAATTCATGCCAAGTGGGCTTTCTCTACAAACTGAACTCCAAGGTGCTTTCCTCTTGTAAAATAGAATCTCTTTCTGTATGGAAGAAGAGTTCTTTTTTCCTGTGGGCTGTATCATCACAGTTGTACTGTGACTTTCCTAATAAAATCCCAGCCAGTCCGCAGTATGTTTTATGTAGACAACTGTACGTAAATGAATGTTTTGGTTGCCACATGTGGCAAAAGCCTGGAGAAGGAGATTGCTGTATTTATTCTGTTCCATATTGCATTGTTCCCAAGAGAATATGCTAGCTGACAGGTGACTGCACATCACAGCAGATATCTGGGAGAAACGGGGCCATGCTTACTCTTTACCACCTCTTCTTATTTCTTAACTCAGTGAACAAATCTTTGTTACTTTTTCCCTTTCAAGTCCTATGTACCTTTTAGATTTCATTTTCAGTAGTTTGTGAAAGCTCCAGCAAACCTCAGGCTTCTATTGACAAGTTTTTTCCATAGCAGTGCTTGTCCAGAGGAACATTAGCAACAAGACCAAGGTCTCCTACATGCACAGATTAAAACTTCTTTTAAAAAGAGATAAACAAATCAAGCCAGGAGGAGGCTTGTGAAACCAGGCTAAGCTGGCCTGGAACAGAACTGTTGTTTATAACAATATATGAGCACTTCTGCTCCTGGAGACCATTCAAGCTGTAGTCAAAACTTTGATGTTCTGTGTTTTAGCCTCTTGGTTACAAATAAGTGAATGTTGCTATTGGGGTGGGGGGTGCATATATTCTTCTCAGGAAAAGAAACCTGAAACACCTCCATATCATGAGGAAATGGCTAATTTGCTGTTTTTCAGTGAATAAAGGAAGGATGCTGGTGTGTATCCGTGCTTACTCTCACATGTTGCCCCACACATTGTGCTACTTTTGCTTCTAAAGGAATTGCACTCATAGCCTTGTATTTCTCTGCCTTTTCTTCATAGGTTTCTACAGGATCTTTGAAGAACATTTTCAGCCTGAAATGAGCCATCTTCAACTTCTGTTGCTTCTGGAAGGACACCAGGCATCCCACAGACTGCACACCAGAAAATGTAAGTGAACAGGACAAAAACACATATGTGATTCGGGCTCCACTCATTCTGATCGGTGTCGTGCCACCAGATGCACTGCATGACAAACAGTGATACCTTTCTGACCCTGAGTGTAATGGTCATTATAAATAATAGCCTTGTAACTACCTTCTTTAAAGAAGAGCAGAAGCTGAAAAGTCACCAGGTGAAAACTGCAGGTAACATATGAGGGTCAGATATTTCTGTAAAATGAGGCATAGTCTTCCTGCGCTGTGTAGCTTGCATGAATGCCAGCAAAGCAAGGGAAAGCAGGCCAAATGTGCACCCAGCCAGAATTCTTCTGTGCCTCCTAATAAACAAATGATTCTAGCATCTATACAACAGCTGATGAAGAACAAAGGAAGTGCGACTTCGTGTGGAATTTTTAAGTGTGCTAGTAATCGAAAAAAGATCCAAATACAACAACTTGAATTTTCAACAAGGGGTTCCTAGAACCAAACACTTAAAGAAATCATTGGAACTTATTTTTACTTCCAAGACAAATACCTAGCTTTGAAGAGGTGTTTAAGTTCACTCTTTTATTAATGGAGGGAGAGAAGCAACTTGGAGTGTTGAGATGATCCTTAGTTGGGTTTTTGCAAACTGCTAAGTGTGGAACTTCTGTGAAAATGAGATAATTGGAGCTGAGCAATCACTGGTGTGCAGAGTTGCATAAGTTTAGTTAAAGAGTGTATACAAATTATTACTGTGGGGATGGTTGTAGCAGTGACATATTAACCAGCTGACTTTACAATCAAGCTGTCTGTAAGCACTTAGACAAATCTTTGGCTGGTGAGTGGCTCAACTGATAATGAACAGTTGAGGGTGATAAGCTCTAGCAGTTTTAGGTGGAGTAGTTACCTGCTCATGCAGTAAGTCACTTAAGCTGACAAAAGATTTCATTGATGTTTTACCTTAAGTTTATTTTTATTTAACTTAAGAGGAACCCAGTTAAGTCATCAGTTTAAACCAAATGTGGCTGCATCAGAGGTTTGCCTACGTTTAACTGAAACACTTGAGATAAAAGGCAGAAAGTTCTGTGTAGGAAAGACATTGCTTTTTTTATAATCCTGGCTGTGATACTGCTATTCTTATAATATAACTTCTCCTATCCTTCCTAAACTAATTGAAACACAAAGGCAGGACAGGTAGCCAGCGCTGAGAAGCTAATACGCTTCCTTCTGCTGACTCCTTTGAGTCAATTTCTACTTTCCTTATTCATGCAAGGGCAGCTAGGAGAATCCCCGAAGCTTATTCCGAATGCCAGTCTGTAACATAAGCTAGGGAAGGGTAAACTTTCAATGCTCCAGCTGCTGTCCGACCCTGAGTTCCTTCATTAGTGACCTCAGCAATATGCAGAGTCTCCACAGGGCTTGAGAAGGGAGCCTGTGGTTAGCTGCCATATGGTCTGGTGTGTCAGCCTAGTGTGCAGCTTCCAGGCCGCTGAGATACCTGGAAATCATTTACGCTGTGCACGTCACAATGGCTCTTAAGTTCCCACTCTCACATTCTTAGTGATCTCCCCTTCATGCGTGGTGACTCTACAACTGCAGGGTTAAATATTTCGTGCCTTATAAGCAAAAACCTTACTTTAATACTGCTTTTTGCAGATCATTCCCTTCCACACTTACTACTGCTGTCTTCTAAGAGCTGGTGTTACTTCATATTGAAAAAAGAAATTTATCTTCATGTAGTAATAGCTGACTCTGTGCAACTTGCATAGCACCTTTCAGCTGAGGACTTTGGGAAACATTTAAAACATTAAACTCATGCAATAAACACTAGGGAGTCATGAAGTTTTTAATCCTCCTGTATGAAAAGGTCAATGAAAGCTAACAGAGCAATTTGTCCAAAGTCAGATAGTGGCTGATGGAACTACAGTCCAAAGCCCAAGGGTGTTGATTATCCATTGTGCACGATATTTACTATAGCTGCTATGTCACAAAATCTCTCTTGAGCTGGTGGTAGAACTTAGGAGTCCTGACACTGTCCTATCCCAAATAAACAGTAGAATTAATGAAGTCTGATTTCTATGTACTTAAGGTCGTACAGGTGTACCCTGTATGAGCACACTATCGATCTGAAGCCCAAGCTTCCTTTAGCATGTGGAATGTGCTGTGGATCTAAACTAGTATTTGCCTCTGGGTTTGGACCAGCGTTTGAAAAATACCACGGAGTTATTCAGCTGGAATCTTTAGGGTAGTTCTGAAGTAGGAAATGAGAAGGAAAGAAAGAAAACCAGAGGATGTGGTTGGTAATTTCCTTGTAATCATTTAATGATTTCTACAAGGAGGTGGCGCAGCATCTTAACCAGGGTGCACTGTGTAGTAGATGAATCTGGATTTAGTTTCATATACTCTCAACAATGTATGTGCATATTTGTAAGTGTTACAAACCAAACTCAAATGAAAAGTATTCCACTGTTTAAACATTCTTACATGTAAATGCATTTTGACTGCAGTAACACTAGCAGAGCATCTTTCAAGCTCCAATTAATGCAAACCTAATTCTCCCTTAATACTACTACCAGAAGGATTTTAACTTAAGAACATACGGATTTATCGTGGAGCTCCTAGATGATTTTTCAAATGCCTTTTGTACAGTTTTTGTACTGTGTGTATGTAGCTTATGGAATGGAACTATACTGATGTAGACATCTATATCAATTTAAGGACCTGGCTTTACTGGTTGCTATTATTTACACTGAAGTTCCTTGCAGAATGGAATTGCGACCTATGGAGACAATTTTGATAATGCCAAATAATTAAAGACAGACTCTGAGAATTAAGAGAGATTCTCTGACTTGTATTCTTAGATATTGCTGTTATATCAAATAAGTATATAGAATTATTGACAATTCTATTTAACTACCGTCTTGTCTCAGAATGGAGCAGTACTAACTTTTAATTTGCTTTTGATTGCAGGATGCAGTTGCTAGACTTTTTTTTGTGATGGACTTTTTTTTCCTGATGTATTTTAGTATACTGTTAATGAGAATATAAAACTTAAATATGCATAGCAGTCAGTGTAGCGTATTTCAGTCATGTCTGAAGTTTCATTAACATTGCAGAAGTTTTTTTTATGGGTGGCCATGAAATGAAAACAGGTATAAAATTTGCGTCTGGTTTAAAATTTTATAAGTGAAGTTACACTGAACATTAAGTAGGTCATTTTCTAATACTGTAAAGCATAGTGACGAGCGGGGAGGAAAAAAAAAAAAAAAAAGACTTGAACTGCCTAGGCAAAACTGGGGAGACCCTTTTCAAGTAAGAGGCTTATATCCCTTTCAGAGGTAGACCAATTGAAAGAGATGCTGAGAAAACACAGATCACTTTTAACACTCTGTGTCTTTGAGTCTGAGGTCATCCAGAATCATCCCAAGTTTCTTATTTAGAGCCTAAGTTTGTGACTCTCGGGCTGAGGCAACATCTTCCACTCTAACCCTAGCAGAGACAGTTCTGAAATTCCAATCAGGGTAACATCATACCTGTTCTGCTGTAGCCAGGCTAATGAGTCAGCTAAAGCAGGATTAATTTGCCTAGATGTAGTCTAGCAGATCGTCCCCATATAAAAAATTCTCATCATTAATACTGTCAGTACATCCTAAGTTTGTACTGCTGCTGCTTCACTGATCTGTCCAGTACTTTTCCTCATGTGTTGTCCAAAGGGCCTCTCCTCATCCAGTATAGTGAATTGCTTCTGTGCATAGGCATTGCTGTATTCTCACAAATTAGTGTTTTTCATGTCAGTCTCTTTGCAGTGCAGAAAGGGGAGTGTCTAACAGTGAGGAGTGGTATGTATGCACACATACATACACGTGTGCGAACAAACAGACAATGCTCACTCAGTTCTGTACCTTGGCTGCAGAGGGCAGGGGAATACAGCTGGGTTTAGCTGGGTGATGATAAGGACTGTCCTGGTATCTCATGCTATTCGTGACCGAGTGGGACTCCATGAACTCCGGAGTCCTGACTATTTTGCAGAAGAGGGTCTTGAGCAGGATTGAGGCAGCAGCTTTGAGGTGCAGGATTACAACAATGTTAGTTATACACAGGTAAATACTGACAACCATTTTCTGAACTTTGCTTGCATAAAATTCAGGTGAAGGGGAGTTTCTAACACCTGATCCAGCTGTGACACGTCTCTCTGTATTGGAAACCGCCTTAGTATTAGCTGAACACAACGAACAGTGGAATGATTTCCTTATTCCATACAGCCGACTTCATTTTCTGGCTAATCCTGGCTCAGACCAAATGCAAATTTGTCACTCATATCTACCTATGCATGGGATTTCAATAATGGACAGTGCATGGAATAAAACAAATCTAGAAATACATGCCTATTCTTCAGGAAACTTGAGTTTTTAGGGAGGTTTGAAAGGTAGACAGATGTTGTAGATACGTTGTAGCTGTTCTATTTTTCAGCAGTGTTGATGGGAAGTAGAGGAAGGTTAGTTCTGCTTTAAGCTGATGCTAGTTTGTTACCACTTCTTTAGTATAAGAGGAATCTAGATCACTTTAACAAGCTCTGATTTTGATTTCATACTTGACCTTAATGTTTAAGATTTGGGGGGGGGGGAAGGGTTTCTGCATGTAAAAACACAGACACACAGGAATCTGGAGCAGTATGTCATTTGAGGTTCCTTGGTTATATCAAGCTAAAGTGTGGGTCTGAAGAAATTTCAAGCTAGCCATCTGTTCAGTGTGAACTGAGGTGGTCTTTAAAAGAAGACCTGTGAACATCAAAAATGTTGAAAGGAGGATTGCCACTGGGCGAATCTTCCTGATAGTTAGCAAGCATGCATTGTACTTCAGCATTTAAAACTCCAGAAAAGAGCCAGAAAAGATCAAGCTGAAATCTAAAGCTGGTAAAAGCAAATTTATCTCATTAAAACCCTTCAGTTGCTGACTTCAGAAGATCTGCAAAAGCCTTGGATAGGATTAAGGAAAGGGCATCAAGATGAACAGAGTACAGCCATATCAGCAAGGGGTTTTGCAGATGGCATCTCTTCCTCTTGTGAAAAGCTTTTTATACCTTAATATTATGTTCAGACAGCTTAATATAAGGTAATAAGAAATGTGGACTCAGGTGGGTGAATATGCAGGAAACCAGTATAGCAGGTCAAGCTAAGTGCAGAAAAGAGGATCTTTTGAGGCTGGAAGGATTTTACAAGTGATATGCTCTGCTTTAGAAAAGCATCCTTATTCTAACATTGCTAACTAGTGACACTTGGCATTTCCTCTTCTTTTTCTTTATAACAGAGGCACCTGTCCATGCAACTTGCAGGGCAAAGCTTGAAAGTCTGAACTCTTAGCAGATATAATAACACAACAAAGAAAATCTCTGTTCTTGCAACTTTCAAAAAAAATTCAAGCATTTTTGAGAGGGTAGATGCATGATTTCTTCAGTGTACACAATAGCAACATAACCACTATGGGAAAGGGATGAGTATCAGTTGAGCAGGGTGAAAACAGTTTCTTTCTGTACTGGAAAACTTTTAAATGGCAGTATTTTCTTATTCTGTCAGGAAAGAAACAAAAATTGATAGCTTCTAAACAGCAAAACGAAAGCAATGTTGTTTGCAGGTGTTAAAGAACCTAATTCCAGTCCCTGTCTCAATGTGTTTTCCTACAAAAACATGCTGAGTGATGGCTTATTTTGATATACAACCAGGACATGAGACTGAGCTCTCCTGGGTGGAGAATCAGTTTTTGTTTGTTTTGTAAAGCCCAGGCATACATTTGTGCCAAGATGAGTAGCAGCTGTTTAAAAGTAGGGGACCCTCAAGGCCCTGCTGGTGCAATCAGGCATGCAGGTAGAGATTTTTAGCAAAAGAAGTTAAGCCAAGCTATTTCAATATGTATGAAATAAGCAGGACTTTCAAAGAACACAGCTTGGTATGAAAGAAGGTGCAAATCAGGTGGCAAATTATAAAAAATAAAATCCTCAAAATAAGTTTCTAGATGGTATCTTGCAGACCTTAAGTATTCTGTACCCAACTGTCAGAAAAATATTTACAGCATCAAAGTGAGGCCTGCATTAGTTCCTATTTGGTCCCCACAAAGGAACAGTTAATTTCCTTTTCCCCTCTTCTTACTTTAGTGTCAGTTAGTTGCGAGATCCTTAAATACAGCTTGCAACCAAATGTTATTTATGCTGCTTTTCTTAGCTGTATCCAGTAACTGCTAATTAAGTCTTTTGTAGCATGACTCTGAACTAATTAGGGTTAATTGAGCCTGCTTGTGCATTAGCTACTCCAGCACTTGTCCTGATAATCAGGAGTTTTGAGTGCATTGAATATTTTTGTGATTAACTAGCCTAAATTCACATTCTCTGCTGTTTTTCTGGCTCTCATAGACTGTTGTGATTACTCTGATAGGAAACAGGAGTATCCCTTTCCTGCTGTCTCGCTTCTTGTGGAACAAATAAATTACTGGTCACTATAGCAGGCTTTTTGTCAGGCTACTTGGTTGCAGTAATGACTGCATGAAATGTTGAGTTTCAAGGTGTTCAGTTACATGTTGAAAGCTGCTGAGGTGCCAGGATGCTATAGTTTGAGATTAACTGAAAAATCATTTTTTGTGTATAGCATTGCATAGTGCCACAGGTTGGTGTTGATAAACTACTGCTGTGGAAGGAAAAATGTTAGCACCTGAATTGGTGATGATTCACTTGCTGCAGTGGAATGATTTTTAATTGCTCCCCCCTTGGAGGTTCTTCCATCCAGGTTCTTGATCCATTCTGTCCATCCTTAGCTCTGCTGACGTTGCCAATTTAGACACAATAAAGAGTCAATCAGGTGACAATTCCTCCGCCTTCAGTGTTATCTGTGGTTAGTCACTGATTGACCTATGAGATTCTAATCAGGTGCTCAGATGTGCTTTGATTTAATTAGGTAAGGCTGGCACTGGTGCTCTCAAACAGTGCTGCAGCCCAGACCACTACTGCAGTGCCAGTTAAGGTCATACAGATGTTGTACATCCTGACACACACCTTCATTTCAGCTGTGTCCTGTGGCAAAGCCCATGTGTTCCAAAGCACACAGGGTTTCAGAAGCACGATACTGCTTTAATACAGACATGACAATAGAGGAAACAAATGCTTGGGATCAAATATTTCTCATGCTGTCAGGATGCTGAAAGGTTTTTGTCCCTCCCGTTAGCACCACCGGAAGGCTTCCTCAGCTATGTTGGTGAGACCTCAACAAATACATTAGATTTCAAATCTCCCATCTCAGGGTGAGAACTCATAGGACATACTGTAGTAGCCCATTAAACAGCATGCTGTATATGAATATTCATTCTTTTGCCTTTGTTATTTACATAAATTTAGCGCAAGGCAAGTCTTTTTACTCTCGCTTTAGCGTTTTTGATAGAACTGTAGATACAGCTGCACACACTTCCTTGAATTAGAGCAATACCTTTTGTTTTTCTCTGCCTTTTTTCTCTCTTGGAACTGAAAATATTTTTTTCTTTTCTTTTTGAATATTAAATCTGGAACTATGTAGTTAGTGAAAAGGTTTGCACACATGTTAGATTTTCTGAAGCTGTCTGAGTTTAAAGATTTCTGAACTATTGGTTCTAAGCATGATTTGTTTATTATTTGTATATACCAGGGCAAAAATACTGATTTCAAAACTGTTGTACTTATCAGAAAATAGTGTAAAGGTGAGTTAGCCACATGTATCCGATTTTTTTATATGTACATCTATACATGTGTGCATTGTACGTACTTGCATATTGATCCACAAAATAATTTAGGCAGCTAGCTAATTCTTTCATATATGCACACCTGCCTACCTGTATATGGCTGCGCTTAATTCTGAGAGACTGTAAGAACATAGAGATCTGGGAAGGATGAGCTATAAGGAAAAACTGAATGACTTGAGATAGTTTGGTCTGACAGAGACCTTGAAGGGCACTGGGGTGGGGTGGCGCAAGTTGTGTTGAGCCTTTAAATACTTAAAAGCTTCTTCAGAAAGAAACTCATAATAATTCATTCTCATTGGCAACCAGAACAAGAAGTCACAGATTTAAATTTCATCACACACAAATTTGGTTTAGAAACGAGGATTAAACTTCTATCTGTACGGGGATATTTCCTGGAGGAGCTGTGGCATGTCCAGCAGTGGAGAGGTTTGATAGCCAGATGAGCACACACAGATAGAGCTGGTCAAGCCTCAAGTTAAGTGTTTTAGATGCTGGTGAAAATGGTGCTTTGAAGTTCCTTTCACATGTTTGCTTTTCTCATTCTGTAAAAAGTTACTAGATCAGATCAGAGGTCTCTTCCAGCCAGTATTTTGACTCTAGCAAATGCAAGAAGTAGATGTGGATGGAAAGGATTACAGGAAATTAAGTATTTAATGATCCTCTGGTACATTCTCTTGGCTTCCAGGAGTAGGGAGTTGCATCTGAACCTTTATTTCTAATAACCAGGGGGAATGACAGAACCTGAAATTGAAAAATAGGAAATTGTTAGAGAGAAGCTAATACGGAGGTTTATGATTATAATAAAGCTGATGTCAGGGCTTATTTCATAATGAACACACTATGATTCTGGGAAATGGTGATCATAGAAGAGAACAGAGTTAAACAAATGGATATCCATACTAAATTCCTGTCACAGGGAGAGGTGTTAGAATGTTCTGGCAGTGCTTACTGGATAAATCTTTCTTCTCCCACCTTTCCCCAAATGCTTTAGTAAAATATGAATAATACTACTTGTTTGGTAGAATCTTTCTTGTTTGTGTGTGTAGGAGTAGTTCTTGCCCTGCTGTCTAGTTTTTTTTGCCTGAAAACTCCAACCATACCGTGACGTCTTCCCATCTAGATGACCAACTCTCTCCCTGTCTCTCATTTTCCTCTAGTCATCCTGTTGTTACTGGAATTGCAGTGCAGCATGAGCAAACTTAAAAGATATTTTAAAGCTTGCACCTTTACCATGCTCACCCCTTTCTTTCTCCAACTGTAATTAAAAAGAATTTTAGTCAGAATTCCCCACTAACTTAGGAGATATTTCTTCACTCTAAGTGATCTTCAGTTGAAATATGCTTTGTCATAAAATGACTATACAAAGATACTCAGTTGCAGCAAGTGGTTTACTGTTCTGATTCAGTGTAGAGACTGGAAAATGAATCTGAAAAAAACAAATTGACTTTCTAACCTAATAATACTATTCAATACTGAAAAGTGTGAGAATTCTACAGCAAAGTGACTACCCTCTGTTCAACCTTCCCCTTTTTTTGCAAAGGTTGCCAGTAAGACTATTTGGTTATAACAACGGGTTTGTTTTGTTTTGTGGGGTTTTTTTTATTTGTTTTGGGTTTTTTTTTTAAGATATTAGACATCTCTTTAAATAGTCCGAGATCTATGAATTCATTTCACGTAAGGTGCAGCACCAATGAAAATAATATCTCTAGCCAAGCGTCCTTAGAACTGGTTACCAAGTTATAAAGAATTTCATATATTACTGACTTAAAGGAATGGCATTTCCCACAAAGGTTCTTCCTTTGGGAAGAAAAGCTTCACAGAATTATTTTAAGGTAAGGACCTACAGCCTAGTGTGGGGAGAGACAGAGAACGTTGCAAAAGCAGTATCAGAATCGGCTAGTCAAGTAGTGAATGTACTCTATACGCACCCATGAGGCAAGTAATCTGCAGAGACTATACATATCCGTGTCTCTTTGGCTCTGCCTTTCCTGGCTATTTATGCTCCATTCATATCTCTAGGGTTTTTTATGTTCATGTTGTTAAAATATTTTTAACATCCTCATTGTCATTGGAAAAAGGCACTTTGCCTTCCTTTTCTCTCTTGAAAGCATCTAGTATTCTGTGTACTCATTACTGAAGTAAGTATTTATAATAATTCAGTATCAGGAAATTTACTTCCGTGGTTGGCAAATTAGTGTACTCTGTCAGTACTTCAAAAATACCCCAAGCAACCAAAAAAACTGAAACTGTTACATAGAAAGTAACAGAAAGAGAATGTTAAGTTATTGCAGTCCCTAGGCTGACATTATTTACTTTGTAACTGGTACTTCCAGGCATGTATTTTTTTTTGGAAATACTCAATCTCGTGTGATTGCAAGACTAAACTTGAAGCCATGTCAATTAGAAGACATTGCTAGTAAAAACTGATGAAAGCAACAGTTAGAGCATCTAGGTTACAAATTAAATTCAGTGATATAAACTTGGGGGGAATGACACAGATGACAGATGGACACAGGCAGACGGATGGACTGTATTAGTAGTTATACTTGTGAATGCCAGGTGTGCTCTGTTTTGTCCTAACTTGCTGCCAACAATGGATAGGAAGTAAATGGCTGTTTATGATGCTTTCTGTTTTAGTAAACACTTGGGGGGGGGGGGTAGAATCTGGGATTTTGTCCTGCAGTTAAGTATCAAATCATGGAAAGCTCCTGTTGCTGAATGTGTCAATGTGTTAAGTGCTGCGATCACTGTACCCTTTATCCTACCAAAAGGCAGAAAGAGGACCAGTGTTTGGTTTTGGATGTTGAACTTTTAGCTCAGTCACCATCCACTTCTTTGTGTACTGCTTTGAATAGGCATTAATAGCTAGTGATATTCTGCTTTAAGATGTCCCATATTTGAAGTGAAGAAATGGATTCTTTTTTTTTCACTGACATTTCAAAATAATGGCACTCTGTTTTTATATTATGCATCTACTGTGAGGATGATGCTTTGTAATTACTTTGCATATATACTTCATACATCTGTTAGGTACATTGTGTTGTTGTTATAAGCCCCCTGTGCAGATGGAGAATCTGCAGCATAGAGGATTTACATGAAGCCAGGAGTCTTGACTGCCAGACTATAGCAATAGTCAGAGCTCTTCATTGCTCAGAGATGATCTTTCAACCTTTGGAACCCCTTAACCATTTGAATTCGCCCAACTCTATTTCTGATGCTATTTGCAGGCCTTAAATGCTGCCTGATACTGCAGCTTGTTACCTGAAGCCTGACATTGCTGTACTCTGTATCAAATAAGAAACAAAGTTGTTTTCTGCAGAAAGCAGTGTAATTATCACTTTGGATGCATCAAGTGTTTAATGAAAAAAATCACGTAATTACTTTCATTGCCATTCTTGACACACTTTGTAAACTTTTCCATTTGCAGTATGTGTGTCTTTGCAATAGATACCAGGGAAAATGGGGCTGCAGAATGAAATGTAATGCAGGTGGGTTTGTCTGCTCAGCTTAGTGTTACTGCATGGAAGGTAATTTGTTCGTTAAGTACTAGAAAAAGTATCAAGCATCTGAAGAAACAGTTTGTCTTAAAATGAATAATTCTGAGTAGTCGTACTGGTTTAATTGTTGCTAGGAAGTAAGTAGCTCATAAATCCAGCCACCTAACAACCATTGATACAAATTAAAATATCTGAGCTTGTATGAAATGAACCAGGTATTTCTGCAATGCTATGTTTCTTTTCCTGAAAGTCACAATTGCATGTTTGCCCCACAGTGCAAAGTCTGTAAAGGCTTTCCTGTGGTGATAGGGAGAGTAATTGTGCATTTTTTAGGGCAGGATGAAGCTGAATTTGCTCAAATTGAAAAGCTTTTATTATTGTGAAGGAGAGAGGAAAGGTAAAAGTTTCTAAATACTTCATTCTCTACTGTAGTGGTGAAAAACCCACTGCTTGCTGGTGGCTGGTTAACTAGTTAAATTTAGGCAAAAACTAATGCAAACAATCTTGGGACTGTGCTTGCTTTTTAGTCTTTTGAAAGAGAATGCATTTCTTTTTGGAAGGTATTATATATTGGTCAGCTGTATGCTAGATCCTTTTGTCCAGGTCAGGTTGAGTCTATCCTGCTTTGGTCCACGCAGGGAGCCAAGGAAGAGGGAGAGCAAAGAAATGAGTAGCATGAACAAAAGCACGCACAATTCCCTGTTCTCCAGTTGTCATGAGACTGTTGGCTTTTCTGCGTTGTTACTGTTAAGGCCTTGTGTGGGGTCCTTGAAGCAAAAATGAAATGTTTATTAAGGAGCAGCAAAGCAGCTGTTGCTGGTGTTAGTGTGCGGCCAATCGATACAATGGGATGCTTTATAAAAATACGCTTTGGCCCTCACAGCGTGTCCAATTTTTCTTTTTCTCACTTTAACATGGGCTAAATGTCAAGAACTGTATTTGTCAGAACCAAGTATGTGTTAGAAATAGGAGGCTATCTCTTTTCCAGCAATGTTGTTTTCAAATGGGAACAAAATTTAGATACTTGTTTTTTTCAATTACTAGAAAGAAAAGATCTCTAGAAGTTGAAAAATACTTTCCACTTCTCTGGTACCTTTTAATCCAGTGCCTCAGTGTTTTACAGACCCTGGTTAGTTCAGTCAAAAATATGAGAATAGTAACCACTTTACAAAGGGTCCCAGTGCAGTCAAAACTCACATTTTTAAAAGAAGAGTCTATGCTGTGGATGCATCTTGTTTATGAATGTGAAACTGCAGGTATTCCAGCCTGGGTTTTCAGAGAAGTTAAGTATTTCTGACTTGTTACAGAGTTAGTCAGACTGTTAAAACTGAAACTGAACCCTCTAATATATCGTCTATAATCAGAACTTTTAAAAAGGGCTAAGAGGCTTAAATTCTGTAGTAATGGAAGGCAGATGCAACAGAAGGGCATTCCCCCTCTCTTGTTACCCTTTAGGATGAGGGGTAATGGCTTCGAACTAGAAGGGGGGAGATTTAGATGAGATCTCGGGAAGAAATTCTTGACTGTGAGGGTGGTGAGACACTGGCCTGAGTTGCCCAGATAAGCTGTGGTTGCCCCATCCCTGGAGGTGTTCAAGGCCAGGTTGGACGGGGCTTGGAGCAACCTGGTCTAGTGGGAGGTGTTCCTGCCTATGGCAGGGGGGTTGGAAGCAGATGATCTTTTAGGTACCTTTGAACCTAAACCATTCCATGATTGTATGAGAGTCTTTAACATAGTTATTGATCTGAAATCTGCCATGTAAAAATCATCTGTGCCTTACATTTTATGGCAGATAAGCATGAGGAGCTGCATAAGTGTTAAGATCTGATTGTGTTTTGTACCACCAACTGGTGAGCAAAACTCATGCAGGTGACTAGGCTGAAACACCCTGTTAATTTGATTATTTTACGTTCCTTTCCCTCATCCAACTGATTTTGACCCACTTCGTTCTGCCTTGCCTATTCTGATCATAAACTTTCTTGAGCTAGACTTCTCTCCAATTATCCTTATCTGGTTTGCAGCTTTTACCTTTTTTTAATCCAGAAAAAAGGCAAACGCTTGCCTAGGAACTGTTAAAAGTAATGAAGAAAACAGAAGTGTGTTCCACAGAATAGAAGCTGTGAGCAACTCTGCAACAATCAGGAACCTAGTCAGAAAGCTGATTTTTATAAAGGTGAAAGGATATGTACAGGAGGCAACCATCCCCCCATACATCTGCAGCCTTCGTAAAAAGAGTTTAAGCACTGAAGCTATTTAGATTAACTACTCTGTTTTTCTCCTAAAATACATTCACCATCCTACCCCACTGGGAGTGGAAGAAAATCATTATCAGTTATTGCACAGAGATTTAAATTAAGATTTTTTTCATAAAACTGAACTTCTAAAACAAAATCCCAGAGAAGTGGAATTAATTGCTGGATCTGCATTGAATCACCAAGAGACATGGTTTTATTTCTGTGTTGCAGCAGAAAGTGCTTCATCAGTAGGAATTCATGTGAAGGAAAACTAAGCATGTCCCACTTACTGAACACAAGTATGTCTGGGATGTTTAATTATTTTTTGATTAATTCATTTAACATTAAAGAAGTCAAAGACTGCAGCATATTCAGCACTATACATTTTGCTACCTGTATATACCTCCAGCTCTTCTTAGTTAAAGGCACCCTGTGGTTTTTACCTGCAGCTGTTGTAAATGAATTACTACTTCTTTTCTAAGCTTCCTTCATTACCCTGAGGAAATGCACAGAAACACACTGGAGCTAAGATGATTTGCAGCGTCTGTGGTTAAGATTTAGTATAATGTACTCTATCTTTTCAAGGATAAAACATTGGGGGGGTCAGTTAAAACAAGTGTAAGGCATTAGATTAATTACTTGGAAACCTTTCAGCTAAGCAGTGTACTTACTCAGTGGGAGAATAATAGGACAATATTCTTGTTGGGTTTTGTGCATATTTGATGTAACTTTAATATATATTAAAAAGTAGGAAATGAATACATAGTAGCCACTGAAGTTCACTAACAAGATGCAAGAATGGTCTCCTGGTTGATATGGTTTCTTGGTAGCAACAACTTTGTCACGTGGAGATACCTCGAGCAGATCAAGCCCTTGCTGTGCCAGGTGATACACACGTGCACAGTCCAAGTATCCCCTTTCCCCTCAGTGGTGTTTCTTCTTGTATGAAGTGCTGTATCTCATCTTAAAATGTATGAGTGATTAAACAATTTAAGGTTAAGATGTCAGCGTTGAGTAACTCTGTTGTTATTGTAACATGGTGGCAGCGCTAAAATAATCCATGGTAGATCAGTGACCAGGGGTCAGTGAATAAAAGCCCCTGGGTTGAGATTACCTGAAGTCTCAAGTGAGTAATACTTGCATGTTGCTAGAAGTCACCTATAAAGTCAAGTAATTGGAGGACCTGGTGTGGGACAAGCTGGCTTTCTGCCTGCTAAAAGCTGTCTTGCAGTCTTGCAAATATTCCTTTGATTCTGTTAATTAGATGATAAACTGCTAGGGAATGACAGCTTCAATAAATCTATATCAAAAAGGTGTTACAGTCACCAGTCCTGGACAAACATCTGCATGTCAGTGAGTGGAAGGCAGGGTTTCCTAACTCTTTGACTGCTTTGGCTCTGTAGTTCTCTGATAGTGTAGTCATGGCATGGTGAAGTACAAGTAACTGGTCAGAAAGACCTGCTGACCATTGTGCTTAAAAAAACAAGACAGAAGGGGTTGAAGGGATCTCCAACAAAACTTAAAGCGGTCTCTCACCCTATAGCATCATGTGTTTTGCAGAAAGTGAAATGAAAACTTTACACTATTACAGAATAATCAGCACCTGTGGGATTAGTGTCCTAATCTCTGTCAGTTTGTAGGTGCTTTTTTGTGTCGCAGCCTGAAGGTTTTACCTGTTGATTCTGAATCTAATATAATGCTGCATTTCTTCCACACGCAGACGTGTAGCCCTTCTTTGAGTAATCCCAGCGTGAACTTTGTGATGCTTTATGTCCTGAATTACACAGATTATTCTATGCATGAATGTTTTTTAATAATCTTTAAAGGTCTTTTAAAAGCTACGTCCCCCTCTGCATGCAATTTGAGAATAAAAATGAGTGAACAAGCTTTATTTTGTCAAGTAATGTGCCACTTCCTTCACCTCCCTTGCTATGCTTTCTTTTTTTCCCCATCTTCTCTATGAAATAACCAATTACAGTTTTGTTGATGTTTTCTCATGCAGAAGTCTTTCAAGGACTTTTGTCACTTGAGTGTTGCTTCAGTAGCTCAGCTAAAGTTAGTTCATTGTGGTATTACAGGCAGGGTTTGCTTTAGCAGCTATTTTTTTTTTTATTATAATTTCGTACACAGCCTGTTTGATCTGGAAGATGAACTGCCATACTGAATCAGAGCAGATCAAAGCTCTATGCTGTCTCACCTTCTAGCGTCAACTCTATGTAAAGTGTACAACATATGTGTGTATACGTTCCTATGCTAGTATGCTCTTCTAGATACCTCATGTCTTTGATGGACTTCAGAGTTATGATATCTAATAGATATTGATGAATACCTGTTAATACCACTGTGAATACAACTGTGTTAATGAACCTCTGTATGCTTTTAGCCTCACAGTAACCAGAGATGTTGAGTTCTGTGGATTTACTTGTGATGTTTGCAAAAAATACTTCAATGCCCTTCAGAAGTGAAACAGGAACAGCAGCTTCTAAGTGTTATACACCTTGTAGTGAAGCTTATGACTTTGGGTCCTGATTCAATGAAGTTTCAGGCATATCCTTTGGAATTCCTAAAGAGCGTGACTTGTTCTGAAGCAAACATTGAATATTTTGAAGCCAAACCTAGCACTTCAGTGTTAGAACACTGCATCACTTGCTGTGCCAGTATGGTAAATAAAGCTTGCAGCTTCCAAGAGCTCGCTTCCCCTAGTTAAGTATCTGCTTAAGAAATTGAGCCTTGTTCTTTTCACACTAGCTCAAATTTACCCAAAGAGGGAACCACCATGGGCTACCTGTATGGTAACTGTTGTAGCTAGAACAGAGTCTTGCCCAGAGCTTTTTATTCTTCTCAATACCTTCTAAATGCTGGCAAGTGAAACCAATCACACAGAGGTCTTTGCTGATTTCTCAGTATTTTCCCTTTGGGATAGGGGTTAAAAAAAATTTAGAGTATGAAATACTGAATTCCACTATTGAACTAGCTGTTATCCCAGTGCCTAGAGTGAAACATATTCTGCTTCTCTAATTTGGACTAACTCAATCAATAAGAACTTGTTTCTTTTAGTTAGCCTCTCTCCTTTGTTTAATCTAGATTAGAATCATTCGCAGCGTGCTGGTTTGCATGTGTATTTTAGTGTACATTGTGATCATTTGGGAGCTGTAAGGAACTCTCAGGTTTTACCTGCCAAAATTCCCCTCAGAAAGCTAGGCACAACTTCAGTCTGGACTTTTTTTATTTCTAGTGCCACAGGAAGAGGATAATAGGCAACTGATTTCATTCACGTTTAAGTCCTTACAAACAGATATTTGTAGTCTTCATGAAAGGATATGGTCTGTTCTGAGTCCTTTTGTAATGGCTGCCAGATTGCTTCCCCACTGAAATGAAAACTCTGCCTGGATATAGATAATTACTACAAAACATTGCCAAGCTCGGGAATTCCTCTCTGTGGACCAGTTGCACAATGTTTGAAACTTACGTTTATAATTGCTTACTTTCAATGGAACCGTCCTCATAGCCAAAACAGAGACATGCAACTTTAGGGTTAAATTTGGCTTCAGCCAGAGATGAAATTGCCATGTCTGTAACGGAAATGTGACATTTCAGTTGCTTCGCTGCACTCAAAAACTGATTGAAACTTTTCCCCCCCATTTCTGTGTAATTTTTTTTATGCCCGTTTATTCCCTACAAGGGAAGTGTAAAATACTAATACAGTCATTTCTTTAATATTTTTTCCTTTTGTAATGCTTTAGTAGCATTTTGTACTCATGCCTGGCATTTGGCAGGGTTCAGAGTGGTGAAGAATCACTTCTGTTGAAATTTTTTGTGGGGAAGCCTGGCTACTGAGAAGCTGTTGCTCTTACTTCCTGCTCAGACCAGCAGCAAAAAGTCACAGCCGTTTCCAGTACCATTGACTCAAAGTAACGTTAATCAGTATTTTCCAAGAGGGCTTTTTATATTTATATGTGTTTGCTTTGTCTTGATATTGAGAATTCATGACATCAGAAGTAAAAGATATGGGGGAGAAGATACAGAAGCAGATACTTTCCTTAAAGTACTGAGTCCCCTAACATTTACGGTATACATAGTTTAATGTGATTATGATCATCGAATGTAAACTTTGAGAAACAGAAAAAAATATTTTTTCACAGCAGTTCCCCTATAGAACTCCTTGGGTTCAAGCATGTCTTTCTTGCATGCATGTAGTCTTTTGCCTACCTTGCTATACGTAGTGCTTTGCAACAGGACACTTGCCATCGTGGTGGCCGTGTTCAGTCTTTCCACAGAGTCCCTCTGGTTTTGTTGCAAGTTGACTTGCATTTTGGTTTAAAACTGTAGAGAATCAACATCTGTTTTAGAAAGTATTTCTAAACAGAGGTGTAACTCAAATGTATATGTATTAGTATACTGTTTATTGGGCTTAAACTTACTAAAAATTATATAGAAGTCTTATGCCAATCTGGGATTGAAATCCACTGTAAAAAGACATGGAAACTTCTGGAAATCATGATAGGCACGTACTCTGACACACGCTCTCTTACATACAAAAAAATGTTTATTTCCCTCTATTGTACATTTTAAAATCCTTACATTTTTAAATATACAGTACAGTTGCTTGGTTATACCCTGCTTTGTATCAAGAAAATAAAGACAAACGTGTCTGTTGTGACCTAAACCAATAATAGCTCAACTGATGATGTTGGTGAGAAGATGCACTCTGTTGGCTGACCATACCTCCACTTCTACTTTCTGTTGCTTTGCTGGAGTTCACCTTGCTGCTGCTTGTTCCATTGTGAGAATCCATTCAGAGAAGATTGTGACAAGGACAATATATTACTGACAAACCTTGAGAGAATGTTAGGAAACATCATTCCAGCTGTTAGAGTCAATGAGCAAAACTGTGAGTCTTGTCAAGTCCTTTTGCTATTTCACAGCATAAAACTGTCACCTCATTAATCAGAGGAGCGTGTTACCACGGTACTCCAGCGTGAATAGCATTCATCGCTGCTCTCATCAATTTCGTGGAATAAAACTACAATTTGATAATCCCCAATTCATGCATTTGGAATTTATAGTGGAATTTCTCTTTACTGGTGATATACTTGATTAATCAAACCGGTGAGGATTTCAATACATATATTAGAAAGCATAATTAAAGGGCAGATAACTAAGAAGCTTGTCAGGTAGGAGGTTGTTACAGGGGAAGAAACCTCCATTCCACGCAGAACAGAGAATCTTGGCTGCAGCTATGAAGCAGTACTGACTTAGTACATGGAAGCATGGCTGGGATGTGTGGAAATGTGACGGGACAGCGAAGGGGTGAGGTTCTGTTTCATTAGGGATATAACCCTGACAGAACTTCCTAAACAAGGATCTCTATTCTTTCTGTGTCTGTTTCCTATGATTATTTTGATAATGTTACTATTATCTGTAAACACTTCACAAGGTGTAGGTGGAAGTACAGGGGGGTTTTTCAACCTTTCTCATTTTAATTCTGGAGAAAACTGTCAGTATGGATAGATGCATATTCATTAACTTAAGAACCAAAGAAAAGATTTGCTTACCCATTACTTGAAGAATTACTGCCAGTTTAGGTGAAAAAGATAGTGGTCAGGAGCATTTAAAAGATTTTTTTTTTTTTTCTTTTTAAATGCCAGACTTTGACTTAAGAGCAAACACTGAGGAAAGAATGAAAATGTAGCATGAATATGATTTCTTGCTTTTGGATTAGTTTTTGGTCTTTCAACACAAAATTCTTTGTCCATCCCTCAAGATAAAACAAATAATGTAAGTATTGGGTTGCATCTCATTTCCCTTTAGCATTAGGGGAGTGTAAGTCCTCCTTAGAAGTTTGTGCATTCTCTGCAGACCAAGGAGAGGATCTAAATAAATAATAATAAAAGGAGTCAATGTGCAACCACAGAATGTGTCTGCATGGCAATTCATGGAATGACTTGTGCTTGCTCTTCCCTCAAGCCAAGCCACTGAAAGCTCCTGTGGTTGTCTTAGCACATCATGAATACACCATGGTCCTCATTGAAACAAGCCTATAATTTCTCAGTATGTGGGAGTATAAGCTCTCATCTGCCTAAAAAGCATTATAAAGAAATAACATAGTACAATTGTTCCAAGCATGTAGCATGCCACTCATAAAAGTGTTAATAAGCAGTGAAAGAGAGGTGACAAGGTACTGTAGTAGTGCCTAACTTATTCCAGTCTCATAGACAAAGTTTGGAATGGCTCACAGCATAAAAAGAGCTTTTGCAGTGCTGATAGATGACCTCCTGCTAGCTGTGGAGGGAGATCAGACCTCAGCTAGAGAGAACAGGGAAGCCCATTGTACCAAAAAGTCAATGAGAAAGAAATGTTTACTGAGGAGTAGTTATTCAGATCCACTCACTTCCAACATAATTGCAAAGTACTTTCACATTATGAAAAGAGCTGCAAAGCATGCATTGAGGGGGAACAAGCAGAGTGAAATATACTGAAGTTAAGTGTTCATCCATTCATTCTAATTATATCATAAAGCAAGCCAGAAGGTCAATTTTTAGTCTAGAATGATTTTTAGGGGGCTGTGAAGTATATTCAGTCTGAAGTTGACAGAGAGGGAAATGAGAGTTTACAGAGATGAAGTGAATTTGCCCATACCAGCTCAGCTGCAGCACTAGGACTAGTCAGCAGTCCATAGGTGCCAGGGAGAAAAGATTGAGGGAAGGTGGATAACATCACCTCAGCTGCTCTTATCGTATGTTTTACAAGAACAAGTAAAGATCATATGATATTTGTAACATTACCCCCTTTTTTGGAGGAGGCTACTAACAATAATCAGGAGATCAATTTTATTCTTCCTCAGAGACTTCTAGACTCTGACTTCGTGTTCTTCCACAGCTTTTGATCATGTCGTGCTAAAGTAATTCTTTGCCTGGCCCAGCAGATGCCTTCATCACGATCCCTTTAAAGAGGAAAGAAGAACTCAGTTACATGCATTTAAACATGTCACTTCTCATAAATGAAGCTGTGTTGTGCTAAGCCATAGTGAAGCCAGTAAGTTGTTAATAATTTAGCGTGTACTTACAGAAGCAAACATAAAGTCATGCTTTGATCAAAAACAGGTAACACAAAAGCATGGAGTGTTCTGCTCAATAAGTTAACGGACAAAAGTTAATAGTGTCACACTTGACACTATATCCGGACTGAAGTTGCAGTATACTGGGAAGTTTACTTTTGGAATTCAATGATAAAGCTCAAATACTCCCCTATCAAATCCTTTCCAGGGATTTGCATGCTTGTTCATGGAGGAAAGTGTCTTTAACTCAAGAAGCTGAAGTTAAGGATTATTAAATCCTAAAACTGTTTAATTTGAATTAAGCACTATCAGTGCATGTGCCCACACCTCCCTATCCCTTTCTGCAGTTGTATCCTGAGTAATGTTTAGACCTTCGACTTTGGGAGTGGAGAAACAGTAGTTGCCTGGTTTTAATTTGTGTTTGTGTGCCACCAAGCGTAACGGAATCTTGATTTGTGACTGAGGTCCATATACAAGTAAAACATAGCAAAAAAAATTTGCATTCTAACCCTTCCTGCGTAGGACATACCAACCCTTTAAATTTGGTTTATTAGTCTTCGGAAAATTGGTAATAATCTTGAACAACTGCTGTGTAGTTCAGGGTTTGCAAAGTGACTTGGGGTGTTCTGTTGAAAAGTGACACAAATGAAAAGTATTCTTTCCAATAATAAGGAACTGAGCTTGAAGCACTCGATTTTGGAGATGGATTTGAAGCTGAAGCATGAAGTAGTGCAGGAAGAATGTTTACCAAATGCAAAGCAGAGCTAGTAGGAGTAAAAACTGCAATGCAAGTGTAATTCTAGGATGCTTGCAAAGCAGGTAATGAGCAAAAAGTTACTGTACAGGTAGAACTCAGTTTATAGCATAGTCCATAAAAAGGTTCCTGAATTACAGTTTAATCCAGGCTCCTAACTAGAAATAGGCAGGAAAGTTCTTACTGCCAGTAACTTATAAGTAGAAAAGAGGCATTACATGTTTAGTTGATAAAATTAACTTTCTGTAAAGTTGCCTTTATTGATTAAAAAGAAAGCTTCTTTTCCTTCTCAAAACTCACTTTAATGTTTACAGCTTGATGTATAAAAACCAGATCAGATACCTTTGTCTGGGGTAAAACCACACCGAATGACTAATTTGGCTATGGAGAACTGTGTTCTGTGGCAGGAAGTTGCACTTCAATCTGGATTAATTTCAAGAACATCCAAAATAGTGCATTTGCAAGTCTGTTGCAGGTGTTGCAATCTGTGACTAGCAGAACTAAACTGTATCAGCAGCATCTGTGCAGCAACTTTCAAAGTAGTCATTGTAATCTTCCACCCCACTGATCAGATGGAAGAAAATAAGCTTGACCAAAGTAGGTGTCATTCTGCCATTTTTGGGGCAAATATGATTTAAAAACACTGTAGTGAGTATACTTTGAATTAATGTCCCTAAAAAGTACTCACCTTTAGTTTATTTCTCTTACTACAAAATAACAACCTCCTGATACTAAGATTCTGTTTCTTTTTGTGTATAGTCTTGAATTACTTTGTAAAGTTCTTTTGGTGGCAAAACTCAGCTATTCCTCAGTAGAGTTGATTGCTTGGGTTCTTTTGTCCTGAGAAATCAATCAGAGTGAGCAGAAGTAGCTCTTACAGTTAGTAAGCATCACAGAGATACAGGATTGAGTTATGCTCAGATGATCAACGATCTAAACCAAAGGACTTGCAATAAACAGTAGTAAAAAAAAGAGCTGCAGGAGTAGACAGAGAAAAAAAAAAAAAACAACAAACCCAACCACTACCAAGCAGCCACAAGGGAAAAATGAAGGGCTAAGCAAAAATGACTTGAAAAATGGTTCTGGGTAGCATGTTTTATGTTATATTGACTAGCTGCTGGATCAGAAGGAATCTTTTTGGGAATAGGATAAAATGAGCACAAACAAAAGAAAGGAATAGTCTAGCCACTAAGACTCTCCTACATTGTAACAATGAACGTAATACGACTAAATGCTCAGTTGTTGCCCAGCAAAACAAAAATTCTGTGTAAACATGTGTGGTAGGGAGTGGAAACCAGTACAAGCCTGAGCATAGAACTACAAAGATGTGATGCAGTGGAAGCCTGTCCTCTAGCACAATGAAAAGTTTGTCAATAGATCATAAACCCAGCTACATTTAAGTCTGCCTGCTTCCAAGGGTTCCTATACATTATAATTTTTATAATTGCATATATAGAAGCTTCTCCTTCTCTTGCATATGTGAAGAGTACATGTGGATGTAAGGCAGTAGAGAATATTTTATATAAATTGGGATTCCAAGGTCTTCCTAGGGGTTTAATTTCATTTTCATGTGGAAGCTCCTGAAGGAGAAGGCATGACCATATACATGAGCTGCAGCTCAGAGCAGCAAAGTGACTGCAGCCTATTGAGTGCAGTCCTGGGAGAGGAACGTGTAACCACGTGCGTGCACTCGAGGAGGAAATCTGCAGATGCTGTAAAAGCCTCACTGCAGGAGGGCTCTGGTTATTTGGTAGAGATTTCTTTCAGGATAGAGATCTGGTATAGTCAGGAAATGCTACTCAGACGTCTGAACTTGTAGCTAAGACATAATGTTCGCTCTCTCTATTGTTCTGTTAATGAACAGTCTCTGACAGAGATAGTGGTTCTGCTTCTGGGCCTTCTGTGATATCGAAGGGGAGATTTCTAGCTATAATTACATGTGTATTAGGCTTTCCTCCTTTCAGCAAATACTCTTAAGTTGTTCTGATAGAGAGATGAAATACAATATGAATCCACCAAAAATATAATTTTGATCACATTTTAATCCAGTGGTTTTAATTTCATCAACATTTATAGGAGATATCTGGGGCAATGGAGTAGGATAATTGCTGGAGCAAAAGATAGGACAAAGCCTTTCCAGGAAGCATCCTAACAGGAATATTACTTTTCTACCAGAGAACGTTCCTAGTAAGAATGTATAAAGATCTCTGCCTGTTTTTAGCAAATCTCATAGTACGTTTAAAGTCCTAGATTAGGAAAGCATTTCCTACTAGTGGAGGATACACTCTAGTCTCTATTAAGTTCCTTAGAGCTAAAACAGGAAATATCTTATGCAACCAGACAGATTGATTGCTCAAAGACTGGTAATCTGCAGCACCTAATTAGTCAATCAAGTCAAATTGTATTTAGCAAGCATGATACAATTACATTACAATGGAAGTACAAAGGGAATTCAGTTTATATTACCCTCCAGAAGGTCAGTGGCTCAGGAGAAAGATCGTGCTTTCTTTGGAAAATACGAGGTGGGAGTTCTCAAATAGTTCTTTAGTATTGGCTGCATTAGTTAGCGCAAGGTCTGTTTTGTTGAACATCTTTTCATTCATAATTATTTTAAATAGTGGACTAACACATAAGAGCATATTTTATTACTGCTCTGTCTACCTGAAGTTGGATAGAACTACTGGCAATAAAGGAGAAGAGCAAACACCTTACAAGCTGTGATAGCTGTGTGTGCTCTTAGTCATCCAGAGTACAACCTGGGACTCTCCTGTGCTGATGGTCAGGCAAAGACCCCTGCTTCGGTCCCAGTGCCCTGCTTGAACTCTAGTTTGAAAACAATTGATTTCTGGCTTTGTCAATCCCCCTTGCGTTTTTAGATGGGCAGAGGCTTCTTCTTCCTACGCTATTGTGCATGTGGCCATGCCTTTCTGTGATACCTCACCCCAGCACTGGCCATCTTTCAAGTACCTGATGTAGTGATGGTTTGCACGGTGTTACGCTTGCAATTAAAAAGGCTTCGCTAAGCTAGTACTGCACTTTTTCTCCCTTTATGTTTCCTAACACAGTTTGAACAAATGGAGAGGAGTGGGGAAGGCGGGCATAATTTCACAAATGCTTGAAGCTTTTAGAGGCAAAATGATTGTTAAAATCTGTATTAATTAATTTGATCAGCTGTAACGTAGTGTGGAAATCTTGAAGCTAAAGTTGGTATAAACAGGTAAGATCCAGAGAGTTTTGCTTTATGTGTACATTGACACAGTAATATTTGTTGATTTTTTGAACTTCCTCGTGCAGAAATGTAGACACTTAAAGGACAATGCAATGACTATGTAGGGTTTTTTCTTTTACTGTTCCTTTACAAACATTATACACAAGATCTGTAATTAAACATGCATGCTTTTGAGGATGGAGAAATATAATTACTGGTATGTGAGGCAAAAGTGTTAGAGAAAGAAACCACTACATATGTCACCTTCCTCTGTTGGAAGAGGATTTTAGTTTCCCATCGAAATATGGCAGCCTAGTAATATAACTTAATTTATAAATCATAGATGGTCTTTTTTTTCATGCATTCCACCCAAATGCTTAAGTATTTAAAATATTCACCATGCAGGTTTGGTACTCAGAAGAATTAATCAAACTGTCAAGCTGTAGACCAGACGCTGCAGAGAATACACAGTGGTGTGTCATGGTTACTTAGCAACTATAGCTGAAGAGGTTAAGGTAGAAAATACTGTCGTTTTCCTGTGTTTGAGATCTCCTCTTCCCCCCCTCCTTTGTATATGTATTTTTCTCCCAACAGATAAAGACTTTTGTATGTTTTAATAATATTATGTTATAGCTTTCAAAAGAACCTACTATTTCTGTAGACCAATTTGAATTAAATGATGAATTCTGAGGATTTGAGTGTGGCTCATAACAAGAGCATGAGGTGTTAACCTAGCACATATGGAAAAAAAATTCCCACTGTGGAATGGGAAGCTGTTTAATTTTACTGTAATTTTTTTTTCCTTAAAAATTGAGATCGGTAGAGGTAAGTGCAGTTTTGACTTTGATCATCATGGAAACCATGTTCTACCATGGTGGCAATGGAAGTGGGAACTGTTTTGCATTTATATTAATGATGGTAATATTTATTGCCCTGATAAGGAAATTGAGTTTGCTTACTAGGAGGAAATAGATGACCTCTTATAGCTGTGTTCTGCTAGAAGATTTGCCTCTGGCAGTAGGTTAAAAATAATAGCAGACCTGAAAATTTTATGAAAGCTTCAGGGTAAGTGTTACTTTAACATCAGCAGCTATAACACAAACAAGCCTTAAATCCTGCAACTTATGAAATGATAATGAGAAAAGGATCCAGAATTTCTGTTGTGTTCATGAAGGGCGCTTGTCTGAATGTAGGATTATATATGTGTATCTGCAGTAGACACAATGGGAACCTTTGGGGAAGGAGTAGAAAGATTGCCAGGTGCTGAATGTAGGCATCAGGGCCATTTGATATTACTAATCTTTAGCACTTCAGTTTTACCCAACTGTTTATTGGTCTAGGTCTTAGGAGCCAAAGAAAATTGGGATCCTCCTCTGCTACCTTCTCATTACAGGCTGGAGCTGCATAGCCACTGTCATGAGCTGGAAGAGTGTTTGTCACACTGTGCAGCAGTGATTGGGGAGCTGAAACAGAATTGTCTGAAACTGCCATGTCTTTCCTCTTCTGGCAGGACAGTTGGCATTCTAGAGGTCTCTGAAAGTCTTGCAAAAAGAGCATCTTTTGTACAGATGTAGGAAAAGATATCCGACATTGCTTTAATCTGTAGTCTCACAGCTGAGCTGGGAAAGAAGTATCCAGGAAGCCTGAACCTCCAGTTTTCTGTTGTCTGTGGAAGAGACACCTATGGTCAGTTTGAGAATGAGAAGGCAGCTAGATCGCAGTTTTGAGCTTTTTTCTTTTGTCTGCTGTTATGTCTTGTGATCATGTCAGTGACGAGAAAGACGTTGGTCATTTAATTGTGAATTCAGTGAGCTGGACCAGCAATGCTGTTGAAGCAGTTGTGCTAAGGAGCCAGCCCTTACTGTGGCAGGCACAGAGCAGATTGGTATCACTGACCAGCATCCTTATTCTGTATGGCATTTACTAAAATTCTGTTCAGTTCTCTAAAATATTGCTAATTTGTTTTTCCAGGCCTCATTTTTGCTGTGATGACAATGCATGAGGAAGAGTAGCTGAATGCTTAGTTCCAGGCACTTTACATCCAGGTGTTACGTGAGAAAGAGACAACACAGCATCTTCAGCGCATAGGCTGAAGCATTGTCAGTTATGCTGGTTTCTGAGAGAAGAGAGAGCAGAGAGAGTGAAAACACCCCAGTAACCTTTGATATGAGTCCCAGTCCATTTCTGTGCATACACCAGTGCTCACTGTTTCCACAGGATAAACGCACCTCCTCATCCAGATGACATGATATGCATGCGCACTTACTGAATTTTTACTGCTATTTAGGATTTAGGTTCTGAATATTAGCTTCTCGAAGAAGAGGAGTATCATAAACCTTTTCAAATGACATGTAGGAAACTCATGGCTTCTATAGTAGCACTGAGAGGCAAGCAAGAATGAATGTGTGTGGAAATAAGTTGTCCCACTGCAAGCAACGTGACCAGAGAGATGCTTAGAGACACAGTTAACCACTGCAGTGAAGAGGAAATCAAGCCCTTAAGGACATAGGGCCTGATTTTGGTTTCTGGAAACAGTATAAGCAAACAGTGCAATCAATGCATTCTATAAATATACCTTAATTTGACTGCAGTTCTCTTTTCTCCCCATTTGTCTTGGAAAAGAAATGGGAAAAAAGAAAAAACCAGAATTTCAAATAGTAATTCTGAAATATTTGGTATGTTACAGTTCAAAGTATGGTCTGATTTGATTGCCAGACATATCCAGTCCTCTCAAATACTGATCTGTATGGAAATGGTAGTTAGTGGCCTTTCTGGGGACAAGAAATAAGGTGTGTGTGCTACATTCAGAAACTCTAAGGCATATAAAGGAAATGGCTGTAAATTTTGGGATATCTGGCATTTAAGGGGAAAATGGGAACATGTGAGGTCTGGACAGCTACATTGTTTGTAGACTTTTATTTTTTGATAGTAATTTGCTAAGGGGCCGACAATGTGCCCAAGCTCTACTTTAGACATAGACAGCAAGACAGTCCCTAAATACGGCTTTGTTTTATTTATTATTTGCAGGATTTTTATATCCTAGTGTTACATCTTGTGGTACCATTGATTTTTATGGGTTGTGTAATTTAACTGTGTATTGATTCATTGGCTTTCTAGAACTCTACGTGTTTCTGTAATCACCCAGCTTTGGGGTGGGTGTGTGTGAGAGAGAGATGAGGAGGAACTATGAAATCCATCTCTGTTCTTGCCAAGTTTATTCACCAGTTGCTCTTCCACCCCCATCCTTGCTGGTTTATGTGTTGCATTTAGTTCTTTTTAGTAACTAATGGTGATCCTTGCTTTATTGTTTGTTCTTTCACTGCATCGATCTGGGTAAAACTGAACCAGAGTAAGTTGTGGTAAGGAGCTGCGATCATCAGGTTCGTTGCGTTTCTCTTGTGCTAGCGCTTTGAGGAAAGCGTTCATTTGTGCAAGTATCATATAAGTGCTGGCAAGAATCCACATATTCCCAATATCTGGGCAAGAAATCCTGAACAGCTGGCTACTGATGTCATTGTCCATACAGGCAATAGTTTGATTCCTGCATAGCCCATAGTGATAGGTGGGTCTTCTGCCTGGTAGGAGCCTTGCCAATACATAGTTTTATTGTCTGATGCCTTAAAGAGCTACTCCCCATTAAGCCCACCCGGAACCCCTCCTGCTTTCTCCACTGCACTGGACGCAAATGATGTAGCAGATGAACAGTGAGAGGAGGTCTCAGCCCAATCCTGCAAGCTTCATGGCACTTCAGGAGCTGACAGTCCTGTGTAATTCATCTATCTCAGAGTATCAAATGCAAGTCAGTGAAGCTTTTGGGTCTCTGCCTGCCTGAATTCCGAGCCACTGGGTTGTTTTTTATAATTTCATAGCACCTCTGAAATGCTTTTTCCTTGTCTAACATTCAATTAGACCACATGTTGCCAGAGGTAAGAAGGAAAAGTTTATCTTAAAACTCCAAACAGAGAGACTGATGCTACTAAGCTGATGCTATTTTGCAACTGTAAAGAAGTAGAACTGGTGAAAACCGCGCAGGCACATGCAGAGCAGCATAGAGCTAATGCGCAGAATGGGGCAAAGGGGGTGCTCTTCATAAATGGGGCAGCCAGACAGGTGCAGCATCCTTCTAGAAGCCTGGGTGAAGCTGATGATTTTGCATGCTTCCTTGCTCATACAAGGAGTGCGCAGAGAAAGTTCTCTGACCCTCTTTGTCATTGCTCAGCATTTTGTAAGAACAGTTTCTGATGTATGAGGCTGTGGATGAACTGTGTAGCGTATGACGCAAAGGATGTCATGTTTGTCTAGCCATGATTGTTGTGCTGCTGGTACCTCATTACAGTACAACACTTCAGAGTAACCTTGCTATGAAAGCAAAGTGTAAGATGGAGTTTTCTTGTTTCTTACTAGTGCAATCTTTATTCACAGGCTGAAAGAGGCTTACTGGGTTACAACTAAAATGTATCGCTTTGCGGCAGTAAACTCTTAACTGTTAAAAACAAGTATAAAAAACATTTGGAGGAATTCAGGTCATTTCTCAGCAAAATTGTTTCATTTTTTCAGTGGTGGTCTAGCAATTCAGTTTTAAATAAAAAAAAGTTAACTTTATGAAAATGATAAAAGAATTAGACTAAATTATGAACATTTTTGAAGGTGATAAAAGATTTGAGCACAGAAGAGCACATTCTGAAGTGTTTAGTGGCTCAAGATAAAGCTTTGTCCATGTCTTTTGATTCACTTTACTATGTGTCACTGTGGCTTGACCACANCAAAAGAGAACATTCTGAAGTGTTTAGAGACTCAAGGTAAAGCCTTGTCCATGTCTTTTGAGTCATTGTTTACCGCGTGTCACTGTGGCTTGACCACAGATCAATTCCCCATCACCCTTTCCTTGCCCCCCATCCCCATGGTCAGGTGTTGCCTGTCATGGCTTGTGGTTATGGGTGATACAGGAAAATGCTGTATATAAAAATGAGAAACTGCTCTTGTGGAAAAAATATCCGTGCAAACTGATTACTTGTGAAAGATGAAACTGGGGCATTCTAAAATCTTCTGCTGTGCGGTGAAAATCAAGTCAGAAGGAAGGAGGAAAACTGTTTGTAGAAGAGTAAGTAATCCTTAAAATAATGGCATATTCAGTTGGCACAAGGAAACCCCAAAATTGTTGTCATTTCAACACTTGTCACATAATCATCAAACTGTTTGTTTTAACTTTATATTTCCGTAAACTTTGAATTTCCTCATCTTGTTTAGTCTGATTCTTCTCTCCTATTCTTTTCATATTAGCACAGTTCCACTCTTTTAAAGGCAATAGGAGCCACACAGGCTTTCTGAAATAAAAGAGCATACGAAAGTGAAATTAAGTTAAAATGTTTTTGCCAGGTGCAGTTTTTTGGTAGCGTGCCTGTTGAGATGCCATCTGTTTTAGAGGAGACAACTTCAGATTAACAAACTGGCCATTGTCGTCTTTTTGTAGGAGTATGAATGTTAGCCCATTGTTTGAATAATTATAGTGATTCCTTTAGCAATACTTAATCTAGTGGACTAAGATCCGCCCCACCCACCCCCCTCCCCATCTCCCCCTTTATGTGCAGACATATATGCTAGAACACCTATTGTATCCTGGGCAACGTATAATTACTTACAGCAGCGAGTAGCCAGCAAAGTATGTAGGAGCTTGTAGTTCTCTTGGACACTATGTAACCTGTATGATGGATGATTACTATGTTTTACAAAAGGAAGACTGACTTCAACGAGTTTTAAAATATGCTTTTAACATTAAGCATACGTTTTAAATGCTTTCTCAACTTGAGGTCTTCACAGTTTACCTAGCGTAGGGAACGTCACGCTTACATATTCATATAGCACTTAGCACAACAGTTTGCCCATCCAGTAATATAAATAATACATTAGAATCTCATTGGGTGATCTCATGAAAATAATTAGACAGTGCCATCATTTTAGATAGTATCATCTAAATACCAGCTTAGCATTACCTTTAAGAATCCAAGTACCTCTCAAAAGTTCTGAAAAAATTTGCAATGCAAATGTCATCTGTTGTCAGCAGCCATTAAGAGAGAATTTACTGTGGTGGAATAATTAAGTGGTGTAAGGACATCATGTTCTAAACCTGAAGAAGAACTTGCATCCCATTGTGGGCCTATTTTTTCTTATTTATTGATATTTTTTTATTATAAAAAATTAAGCATTGCTTGCTCTCAATTTACAAGAGATTATCATGGAATGTTTAT
The DNA here is from genome assembly GCA_013397275.1 of Burhinus bistriatus. NCBI lineage: Eukaryota > Metazoa > Chordata > Aves > Charadriiformes > Burhinidae > Burhinus > Burhinus bistriatus. The sequence continues at coordinate 441,478 of VYXH01001293.1, forward strand.
ATCCTCTGAAGACTTTCTGACAAGACAAGTGAAAGAAAATCATTGTTTAAGCATTTCCTGACTGTTAAATGGTTTGGAGGTGTTATTATTGATGTGATTTTATTGGAGCTATTTTCCCAAATAAGTTCTCAGTGGCAGTCCACTAGCGTGCAGTTAATTCATTAGAACAGGAAGAACTTGAGTTAAATGCATTATAGATGAACTGTTAGTACGTAATAAGGTCAACTCATACAGGGCAAACGCTCTCCCAGGTATTAGCATTTGTTACAGGATCTCAGCAACACATGACACATGATTTTGTTTTACCTGAGTTTGAGACAATTTCTGCATAGCTGTTTACTTCCCTTTACAGAACCTGTTTAAATCTGCAGATGATGCTGTGCATATAATCCTCTGCTAAATAAAAGTGTAGGATGAAGTGTTAGGCTCACATAGAGGTTTATATTAAAAGATTGATACTATAAAGGCAGTGCTGTTGATGTAGATAAGCATCTACCTTTACATCAAGTATTAAGCTTCAAGTTTCCACAGCCTTTGTTTTTTTAAAAAACATAACTGAAACGGAGATGAGAGAGGGATAATCCTAACGTGGGCTGTGATCTCCAACTTCCTATATGACCTTTTCTTAGTGGCATTAGCTGGATTCTCAGTATCTCTATATTTGCTTCTCCAGGTTTCCTGGTAAAATATGAAAGGTGTTTGTCCTAGTTTCAGCTGACATAGAGTTAATTTTCTTTCTAGTGGTTGCTGTGTTTTCAGGTTTGATATGAAAGGAATGTCAATAATGCATATTGCTTTAGTTTGGTTAAGTGATGTTTGTACTAGTCATGGACTTTTATCAGCTTCCCATAGAAGCTGGGAAGGAGCGTAGACAGAGCAACAGAACAGCCAATGGGATATCCCATATCATAGATGTCATGCCCGTATATAAATGGGGGTGGGGGGGAGGAGGAATCTGCGATCTCTGCTCAGTCTGGGCAGCCAATTCCCTGAGCAGAGTGACTTGTGTCTTGTATATTCTTTTACCATTATTATTGTTGTTATTTTCCTTTTCTGTTATTATTCTGTTAAACTGTCTATCTCAACCCATGAGTTGGGGCTTTTTTCCCCCTTTCCCCTCCTTTTCTCCCTCTTCTCCCTGCCCTTCTGTGGGTGGAAGGGGGAATGAGCAAGAGGCTCTGTGGTCCTAGCTGCTGTCTGGGGTTAAACCACGACAGTGTTCAATACTTCATATAGTAATAGTCCTAATCACTTTGTACATTCTTCCAAGGAGTACCTTTGACCCAATATAGCCATGACCACAGCTGGTGTAAATTGGCAAAGCTCCTCTTGCTTCACTGAAGCAGTGCTGATTTAGATAGTCTGACCTGTTAGAATGTACTGTACAGGATGCAATTAGGAGGAGAATTGGATCTCCAGTGCGAGGAATAGTGCTTTCTGTATTGTACTGGGGGGAACAATAGGTTTAATTAGCTGTTTTGTAAAGGACTGGAAGAAGGTGAAGTGTTAGAGCAGTGTTAAAGGTCAGCCTGCTGTTTTCCACATCTAATCTCCCTTGGGAGAAGAACCAGAGGAACAGGAAGACAGGAAATCTGAAAAGATAAACTGTGAATAGCAGAAATGATTGTATTTGGGCTTCTCGGTGCACTGCTTGTATGTCTCTAGTTAAATCCGTAGCCATGGTGTTGGATGGCAAGGATCACTCTGAAATCACATGAATAACTGAGTTTGGTTCCAAACCAAGCCTTACAGCTACTACCATTATGAGTGTCCTGCTTCCCTTCGTTCCTTATTATTTGTATACTTCTACTGACTGTATAGTTCTAGCTAGTTCTGAAAATGCCAGTTTCCATGGGGAGTATACGTAGAGAGTAGTTAGGTGGGTTTTGTCCAGATTTTTTTTCTGAGCAGGGTCGCAACCAGTTACTGTAATTGACTTACACTCTGGTTGTGTAAAAATTATTTCTTTAGTGGCATGGGAATGGTCATATGGCACTATCAAGTCTGGTAGTACTTTAATTTAATAACCTTTCCAATAGTGGCTACTACTAACAATTATGTTGCAAAGTGATTTTGTGCACTTTTTAATTAAGACCTGCTAGCAGAAAAAATCTTAATCCATTAGAGGTCGATTTATGCCTTGAAACAAGGTCAATTTTCCTTCCCTTTCCCTTTTTCCCTTTTTTCCCTTTCCCTTTTTTCCCTTTCCCTTTTTTCCCCTTTCCCTCTTTTCCCCTTTCCCTTCTTCTTTTCGCAAAGGCAGAATTTTCTCATTGTGCGTATGTTAAGTAGCTTGGTATTGCTTTTTTATCCTGTTTAGAATTTTGATATCTGATTAGCGCTTCTCAGCAAATAGCATGTGGCGTAACAGAACATTTCCTAGATTTTGTAAGTTTTCTTTGTTTCTGGTCCACTGATATCCTTTGCTCTTGAATAATGAGAACTGGAAATGGAAGTGTCTTGATCTACCACTTTCTTATATATTTTAACCCAGTGTCTCTTTTATACATATATTTACACCTATAAATATATGTAAAATATATCTAGAAAGGTCCCAGTGTCTACAACTCTTTTCATTGGTGATCTTAATGTCGTCATCAATTTTGCTGATATGGAGAAATCTCATGTGGTTGAATAAATAGGTTGTAAACCTGTAGTCATCCCTGGACTTGCAAAAATAACTAAACACCATAGTTTGCAACTACAACAGGTTAGCTCTGTGTCTTTAATTGCTTAAAGCATACTGTGATGAAGAAAACAGAATGCCTTTCTCTTGCTGTATTTTCCAGTAAGATGGTTTTGGAACTCCTCAGCAATGCTTTCTGGCCCTTAGAGGTGTCCAGTCACGTATAATGTGCTAGAGCAGCGCTAGCTGCTAAACTAACCCTGATAATCCAGGCCCTTAGAGACTGCTACTATGCTAGTGAGGCAGGGATTAATTCCCTATCAGACTCCGCTTCCACAAATGCTGCCAAGGTAAAAATCATGTCCAATTACCAGAACTGTGTGAGTACAAAAGCCGAAGAGCAAAAAAAAATACTTTTAAAGATGGAGCCTTGATAGGCTGAAGAAAATTCTAGGTGTATATAAACGCAGCTTAAATTTACTATAGCCCACTTATGATACTACGTTACTTAGAGCTGGTTGGCCAATTTCTCGCTATGAAGCCTGTTGTTTTATTGTTGTTTTAGTAGAAGCTTGTGATTTTTGTTGCTCCAGGCTCTTGTTTGACAGGGCATTTGCACAAGTGTGGCAGATCCATCTGTAATAAAACGGGACTACAGATGGGATTTCCTCAAAGTGGAAGAACATGAAATAAGGTGACCTAATCCTAGCAGTCTGTGCTTGGGGAAAACAAACTTCCAGTTGTGAGACTCAAAATGAAATAATTTTTTCAAGTAGTTTTCCCTTGCAAGGTTTTGTGCCCTGAGAACATGGGTCTAGACAGTCCAGATGTAACTGGAACAACAGACACTTTTGCAGATCAGGTATGCTAAAACAAAGAGTGGCTGCCCAGCACCCATTCATATTCTGTGTTCTAGTATTCTGTGTGGTTTACACCTGTGAAATACTGCAAGATCCTGACGACAAGTTGATGCAAAATGGACAACTTACTGTCAGTGATCACAACGCACACAGGATCAGCGCATTGGACTGAGTTTCTGAGTGTGGATTGAGATTCAGCTTTTCCTGCAAAGGTTTGAAGTAGAGGCGTTGCGCAGCTCAGCTGTGTGCTGTAACAGTTGTTTCATTGAATGAGTTGTAGGCTAGCAGAGGTTATAATATCGCCTAGTCTGAAGTCCAGTATGTATGCAAACCATATACATATATGCAGTTATCTGTTGTAAGCCCAGTCAACTGGAAGGGCCAGTGCTAAAAATGATGGGGACAGAAAAAAGTATAGAATGGAAAAAAAGTAAAAATATTTCTTGAAGGATAAGATCTTTTGAATTGGGCTAATTTCAGCCCTAGGAGAGTAATATGGGTGTAGAAAGCTGAGCAGGAACTTATAGTTTAAAGTGCCTGTTGAAGAGAAGAGCAAAATTTGTTCAACCTCTGAACACTCTGGCTTTGAGTAAGCATCTATTTGCCTGTAGACTGGAAAATATCCATCTCTGAAGAGTTAATGTTGTATACCCTTCAGGGAGCGCAGTCACAGCTGGTGGGGGGCTTTGCTGAAATAAAAAGCCTCTGGCAACTTCCTGCTCTGCAGGCTGCAATGTTCTTCAGAGCAGAGCAGGCTTGAAAAAAAATGTATGAAAAAGTAGCAGTTGGTTTGCAAAGACAGATAAAGTTGTTGTTCAGAAAGGGAGCTGCTATTTTCCGTCCACCTTCTCCAGCTGCTAGTTTATCATTCATATTCACTACTTCTCACATAACGATATTGTATTCTCTGAAGGTTGTGATTTATTTTTTTTTCTGCTTTAGCTCTCCAAAGTTCAAGTTGCTCTTCTGGAACTTGCATTTAACCTTTAAGAAACAAGCTGAAGTCTCTGTCTGTGACCTTGAAGGATGGGGGCAGAGAGGGTAAGAAATATCACTGTGTCTCACTAAAGACACCTTTAGAAATATCTAACAAGGCATTTTGTCTAAAATGGGAGAAAAGGACACTTAATATGACAGGATCTGTAGAGGGGCAAAAAAATATCTTGCCACAGTGACTAAAAGTCATATCTAGGACAATGGTTGACAGACACATGAGCTGGAAAAGTAGTGTCTCTTTTGTCATGGGAGTCCATTCCTGAAAAAGATGCCAGAGAAATGAAGATGTGAGCAACGCAGGTGTGGAAGAGAATAGAACCCAGTTCACATGGCAAGATGATTTTTCATAATAGATGTAAAGCTTATCAGTCCTCAGATTTCAGGTGATAAGTCTAAAAGGAAATGCCATTTTTCTTCTCACTTCTTTTTTCATGCCTTTCCTTTTCTGTTGATCGTTCATTGCTGTGGCACAAAGAGGGAGCATTGCATCCACTTTTGAAACATTCAGATCACTACCGGAGATGGAAGACTGGTTGTGATGCAGACCGTTCATCTGCTCTAATGCAGGAAAGTAATTAGGTCTTCTCTAGTGCCCAGCCTCTGCAACTGAATAGTAGCTCCTATAGTACTTGGTGGGAGAGAGAACTGGCCATAAATCATCAATCTTCAGCATCATTAATCTCATAGTAACCTTAAAAAAGACCTTATCCATTCTGAGTTGAAAGAGCTGATAGTAATTTTTGGCTCTTTAAGTTGTTTCGGAATCAGGAAGTACAGTCCTGATTTTACAGATGGGGAACTGAGGTACAAACAACAGAGACTGTGCCTTGTGCAGTGTCAGAGGGAAAACCTGTAGTAGAGCAGAATGCTATCTTGAGGGTCGAGTACTTGAGCTCTACCTGTTAAAGTCATGCTGTTCAGCCTTCTGTGAAAGTTTTGTTCCCCAGTAGCTGGAGGCCCTATGAGTTCACTCATCCTGTCAAAAGCTACTGTTCTCTCGCCAAAATCTTTTTCCCCTCCACCTGTCACGTTGCCGTTCTGCTCAGCTCACGATGGAGCCAATGAAATCAGCTTTGTTTAGTCAGTGAGTTTGGCACAAATCTGTTGATGATGCTCCCATGTTGTATGATCCCTCAAGAGGCTACAGAGTGGGTGGAATCATAGGATAATTTAAGTTGGTAGGGACGTTGGGGATCAGATCTGGTTAAGCACAAATCCATTGCATCTGTCATTGCACCTTCTGACAGTGACTGCACAATGTTTTTATTTTTGTGGTATCTGCTCTCTACTTCAGTTCCAGCAAGAGTTACCTGCTTCTCTGTCATAAATACACTGCACCTCTTTGTAGATCTATAATTGAGTTAGGAAGGTTACCATAGCAACCACTGCGATTAATTAAAGTACTTGGGCATGGTAAGTTTATAGATGCAGAAAACATTTTCATGTATAAATAGTGCAATCTGTTTATGCTCGAAGGATTTGCCCCTTCCCTCTTTTTCTCTTCCAATCTCAGCTGAGAAATTGGGCTTTTTTTTTTCTTTTGGGGATTGATAAATCATTGTGTTATTCTCCATAAACTGTGTAAATAAGTCTTTGCAGTTAATGTCCACTGAAGACCCAATGAATGCTAAGTGAGAAGCATAGCACTGTATTCTTCACAGGAGTGAGCATTTTCAGGGCTGCGAGGACAGCAAACTGCTCTTACCTGTTCTGCATCTTTTGTGGGCTGTTGTCAAAAACTGCAAATTTCATTCTCTACGATTTAAAAGAAAAAGAAGGGAGCATTCTAATAAACAAGGCCTGCTAGTGAGTCATCTCTTCTGATTCCTGTTTTTTGGAGGGAGGGGTACTTTTCCTCCTGTTTACTTTTCTACTGGCAGTGGTTACTTTTTGTCAGCTACAGACAGAATGCAATGTGTGCGCAATGGGGTAAGCGAGTACAGCAGGAACTGTGGACAAGGTGAAGGTGATGCTTCCAAGGAGAGTCACCGGTCAGACATGAAGAGCTGTAGGTTTCATGGGTAATAAGGAAAGGAAATGGAAAGATCAGAAAATAGAAGGCTTTTTTTCTGGGGCTTGTTAAATTGCTTGTTCCTGTATAAGGTTTTTCCTGTATTTTTTCTCCCAGGTCTATCAACAGAAGAGCTGATGATTGGCTTGCTTTGTAGGATGATGTTGTTAATAGTTATTAATCCCCTTCCCCCCAACAAAATTTGCATATCAGCACTGTTTGTACAGAAGCACCACTTCTATTTAATGCAGGATCAGATTCTTTACCGCCCAACAACAACTGCTGTCGTAGACAGCTGGACAGTTTTAGATGGAAGTCACTGCCTAATGAGAAGGGGCTTGAGTCCTTTTTATTTTCACTCTACATTACTGTCAAAGTTTAAAAAGTACCAGGCCTCAGGGAAGTAATTCTCTGCTACTGTGCTTTTTATGTAAAGGGGCACCTGAAGTCTGAAGGCAGTAGCACTGATAATGGAAGTAACGTAAGCACATGACTGTGTCTGGGCAGATACCTGCTTTTGGGTATTTATTATGTACTCCATTTTACAAAGGAGGAAAACTATATACAGCATGACAAGGCATTTCCCCTGTAACTTTCACTTAGAGCTGAAAATGAAACGTGTGAGTCTTACTAGTACCCCTCTCAAACCACTGAAATGAGACTTCCTTTATTTCCCTTCCAATGACCATATTGCTCCTCCTGGTTTTTCCTCGGAAAGGCAATCGTTGGCTCTGTTGGACTGAGGAGAAACTTTCCTGTGCAGGTTATCTGTGGTCTGATACGTGTATTCCTCTGCGCTAGAGATACAGCTGAGAGACTTTTTAGGAACTTGCTTATGCCTTCTTTCTTTGAAGTACTTGGAACCAGTCAACACGAGAGACAGGATGGATAGTAAACAAGATATAGCAAGGAATTGGTCTATATTTCAGTTACTAAGATGAATCTGTACTATCTGACTGAGGTAGAGGAGCCCTCTAAGTGAAGGACAGTGTAACTGAGAGACCCATAGAACATTTTAATTCAGGATTTTAATCAAATCTGCCTCGTCAAGAGAATTGCCTTTGTCAACTGTTTGCCAAATCGAAGGAACAAAAGCAGAATTGCTACTGAAAGGTTGAGCTTTGTGCAGTCAGCATTGAAATTATGTTCAAACAGCATCAACTTCCATTTTCTCACTCTGCTCCTGGAAGTTTGTTCATCAGAGTCATTATCAAAGCACCGAGCACAAATAAGCTTAGTAAAATGCTTTGAGAATCTAATGTAACAAGTTGTTCAGTATCACGTAAACAGATGCTCATTTGCAGACTGAAGGCTTCCCCAATGAGGATGAGAGGTGGGGGGGGCTGCAAATGTAGGTGGCAGGGTGTTAGGAACCCCAGGCCAGGTAGCAGTGGCTGGGTGGTCAAGTTGGCCTCACCCCACTGGTACACAAAAATTGTGCAGGGTGTGAAGTCTCAAAACCAGACCCTACAGCAACACTTAAATGAAAACTATCACGGTCTGCAGTTGTAGCCAGTAATAAGCTATCTGCATTCAGTCCTTCATGTAAAAGGTCCAAACACATACAAACATGCAATGCAGCAGCTATTTCCATTGCTTTTCTGCTCAGGGATCTGTCCTTGTATTGCAAAGAACTGTGTGCAGAACCTAGATGACATAATGATAGAATGATAGATCTCTTAAATACTGGGGCATTTTGTGGTTTTATGATGTAGTAAAACCCTCTTTAGGCATGACAAGCACAGAGTGACAAGGGACAGTTTTATCTGTATCTCATTAAAGGGTAAGTGCCATGTTGGACAAGCATAATAGAAGAAAAAATCATCTCCAAGAAGACAGAAGAGCTCCAGAAGCAAGAAGAGAATAAAAGGTAGATGTTAGTTAATGGCAGAGAAATAGATTCACGCTGGTCAGATATGTAATGGAGGGATGATTTTTTGGGCATGTTTTGTGTTTCTTCAGATTACTTGTCACTTCTTCTTTAATGCTGGAATCTTTAGGTATGACTTGGATGAAGCTGTTAGAGCTCTCCCTAATCGTGGCAGTTTCTAGTTGTCGTACTAGAAATTCCTGAATGAAAGCTGCTGCCGTATATGTGATGTGTTCTTAGTGTAATCTTTTGCATGCCTATCTCTGTGCATTTTCATACATTGGAAAAGTGCAGATTTCACTTTCTAAGCACTATGCCATTTCTTCCTATTATTTAGTAATTTTATCATCATGTAGTCAAATGCACTGGGGATTTCTAAATGGTGTGTAAAATGAACATCTGTCCATTGGCAGGATTGGCACATCTGGATCCATTAATTTTTCATTATTTCCTAGTGTTGGAGGTCAGATGTTCACAATGTGGTAATGTACAAGATTTTCCACTGGTGGATTTAATGTCTCTGAAGCAGATAATTCTACTTACAAAAGTATTTAGAAAACCCCAAACCGTAAGAGGTTGCTATAAAGATTCATTTTTCTAGTTATTCTTCTTCTTTTTTTTTTTTTTTTTTTTTTTTTAAAAAAATTTTCCCAAAACATTTTTTAAAATAGGAA
>VYXH01001293.1:456010-516547 GCA_013397275.1 Burhinus bistriatus
TTTTTTTCTTAATACTTGTCCTAAATTCCTTGCTGCGGTGCTCAGTGTTTGGGTTCAGTAATCAGGGGACCAGCTTCCTCTACAGAAAGACTGAAGACTTGGAGTCTCAGATTTATCTTCGTGGTGCAATCTTTTCCCCTGAGATGAGCTACATACTAAATAATGCTGGGCTGTGCAATTTATTTATTTTCTTTCAGTGAAATCAGAACTTCACCATAATCAGGGCTTTCAAGTGTCAGTTTGCTTCTCATCATAAAAGCTCAGGGCTTCACAGTTCCTCTGGAAATGAAAGTTTACACATGAGTAATTGAGAGGTGGGAAGCGCCCCTGTTTGTTTATCCACCTAAAAGGAAACTTCTGGTCCAGGTTGAAAAGTTACAGAAAGGAAAAAAAAATTTAGTCTGTTTGCGTTCATCTAGATTTCAGAAAGTAAAAGCTGACAGATTCAGTACAATACATAGCTTAACCCTCTCCTCAAACCTGAAGGTTTTTAATTGATGAAATTAGTATGTACTAATCAATATGTTGAATATGGTTTTATTTCTTGCACAAAGTTAAACATGAGTATTGCAAGTAAATTTGGAGTATTATAAGGTCTATGGTTCATCAACATCCTTGGTTAATTGCTGAGAGTGTTTGGTGTGGGGATTTTTGTGTTTTATGGGGGTTTTATTACCGTTTTTTTTTTAACCATGTTGAATTAACCATTGGAATTATACCTGTAGAAATATGACACACTTTAGTATTTTAATGTTAATGGTGTTTTGTCTGCAGTGAAAATCTGAGTATGAGCAGCAGATAGTACTGTCTTGAGGTCATCTGTGCTCCCAGGAACTGCAGAGAGCTCGAGAGTTGCTAAAAGCAGCCAATGAAAAATAGATCCTTTTCCCTATCCCTAATAAGTCACGTCTTGTGTGTCCTTAGTGTGCAAAGCTTTTCCAATGACTGTTGCCCTTATTATGTCCCATACCTCAGAGAGCAGTAGGTAAGAGGAAGAAAACAGACAAGAGCTATGATTTAGGAGACCATCATTTTGGTCCTCTGTTATGAATTTCTTTGTGTGCTCTTAGCAAGTCCACATCATATCTCTGATTCATGTCTCCCTCCATTTAAAGGGGTACAAGAAAGCTTGTTTTCTGTCCTGTCTGGCTTCAGTGTTGTTTTGGACCCTGAGATTAAATGCAGAGGCTGGCAGTTCACATTGGGACTGAGTATCCTTCCCACTCACAACACGGGGAGGCGGTGCTGTTTTTGTGGAGCTTGTTACAGAATTGGGCCTTCACTATCAAGCTCTTTGGAAAAGAATAGTATATTATTATATACAGAAGCCATCTCACTATGACCTCTAGGGGCCTATAGTAATATAAACATTGTTCTTTGAAAGGACCAGTTATGCAATCTTAAACGAGAAATCTTAAAAGAAAAAAAAAAAAAAAGTGGAACACAGGCTGGGGAGAGAGAAGATGACAAAAGGCAACTATAAATACAGTGTAGAGAGATTTTGATTTGTCTGCCACAGGGTAGATTGGAATTAGAGCAGAAGCAAAATTACTTGCCCAACATTCTTCATTTGATTTATGAATTTTTCTACTTACTGACAAGGAAGCACTTGTGGTCTGGGTGCAAAGCACGTGGAAGCTCTTTCCCCTAGTTCTTTGACATCCTGTCTTGAATTGGGTGGTTGACAGTCAACTTTTTTTAAAGGTGAAAGTGGGCAGAAAATTCTCACCCCTGCTGTCTTTAGTTCCTGCAGGTGAGCACACTGGCATACAAAGCTTCCCAAATGGCTGTCAAGCCATCTGGCACATCTATAGTAGGTAACACCGAGTACAAGGACAGGTCTGCGTTGTTGACAGAACTATATTAAAGTATGACTTCAAGTAAACAAAAGACATTTAAGCTGGTAATGATGTCCCTGTCTTTCTCTGACCCCACTTAGCAACAAAGGTTCACAATTAATTGGTCATTTGGATTAAGAGTCTTGATAGCATTTTAATGTAAATTAGCAATTGCCCCTACAATGATTAAATATGATGTCTAGGAACAGAGTAATATCAGATTAATTTGTAGTTTATGTGTGCCTTGGATGTGGCACACAAATTATAAATACAATACTAAATGCCCTTAGTGGAGCTCCTAGTTGTGTTTACCAATATGAAATAAAAAGAGGGATCAGCTGATGATCATAAGTATGTCTCAACAGATCAGAAATATACCCCAAAGAAGACAAGTAAGTAAATATGTTGCTGAGGCTTGTCCTTGAGGTATGTGCATATTCTTAGGATTCTAGCAGAGGTTTTCTTGGAAAAGGAAAATATCGTGGAGAAATAGAGCCAAAGATGTTATTAATGTGAAGAAGAGGCAGACCTTTGCTGTCATAGTGCTTTTGATCAGCTAAACGATTTGTTATTTGTGTAGCATCACCTGTGTGCATCGTGCGATTTGGAAGATAGAATCCTGGATCTGAGAGACTTACAGACTTGAGAGCCTCCTCTTGGCCTTTCTTTTTCCTTCCCTTTCCTTTTTTTATGTTTTCTCTCTGCAGTGAATTTACCTCAGGAAATAATGTCACCCATGCTCCCTTGGTCAAGTTGCAGCTACTTAAAATGCTGAAATACTTGAGGCACTGGATAAGAACAGAAACAGCTGTTAAAGTCAGATCTTAAAGAGGATCTCCCTGCACTGCTTCCAGTTTCCAACTGCGTGCCTCTGGCTGACTGAAAGGCAGAGACGCAGTTTGCTGGCGCTATGGTTAACTAAGGTATCTGGACAACCCAGCAGGCAGCAGCTGATGACTCGGCCAAATCTCCTGGGTGCCCAAACATCTAACTAGTTGCTGCTCAATTTTTCAAACCAAATTTTGACAAGAGGCCTCAAAAGCACTCAACCTGCCTGATTTAATGTAAAGTCCATTAAAGACCTCTGTTTGGTTCTGAGTGTGAAAATTAACATATTTAAACTCTGTTGATTGCCTTTAATTTGTACAGTGATGTATCACTTTAAGCCAGCAGAGTATCTCTTTTCCTTGAGGACTCTGTTTCAGTATCCTGTAATATTAACAATTAATGCTCAGATTTCTAGGATGGGTTTACTCTAATTTTAATAAAAGGCCTCGAAGGAAGGGTCAGTGAACTGTAAGAAATCAATCTTTCATAAGCAGTCTTTGGTTCTCATTGAAATATTTATGAATGATAAAGCTATCTTGACTAGGCAAAGTTCAGCACAGAGGCCACTTGTGACAACATGACAAGGTTTCATAACAGACAATGTGTATAATTAAAGCAAGAACGTAGGTTGAAAGCAGAAGGAGATGTGTCCGTTTCATTACGTAAGTCTTCAAGGAGTAGTGATCTGATGTGACTGCAACTTGCAAGAGGCTGTTCTCGAGTTGAGTCTAATAAAGGCTTCCCAGAGAACATAACTATGAGCAAGTGAATAAAAACTATTAGTTTAAACTTTTCCCTGATATTTCTTAGCTTGATGGATGAGTAGAAAAGTTCTGAAGTAACAAATACATTCAACCTAATTTAAGCTTTGCATGAAAGGAGGGATGTATAGTTATTCTTTTATATGTATATGACATGAGGTAAAATAACTGTCTTGGCTTGTTGAACTTTTGTGATGTAGGAAAATGTTCCGTCATTTAGAATAAAGTTGCTCAAGTCACTCACGTGTTCTGTAGCTGAACTGGCAATAGAAATAATGTATTTTGACTCCCAGTTCCTGTGAATTTTCTTCACGTGGCTCTTGCAGATTTGTCCGGCTGTGCAAATGTGCACAGTAGGATAGGCCAACAATTCTTCCCATTCCAGGCCACAATCATTTAGGCTGTGAAGCATGACGTTAAATGTATTTTGTCTTGTAAAAAGAAAGAAAAATAGAGTTAATAGTTTTAAAATCTCCTCTCAATTTAAAAACGTTTTTTTCATCTACTGAGTTCCACAGACTAAATACAAACTGTATGAGGTTTTCAGCTTAAACATTGGAAAATGTTTGCAAGGCAAGTAAATATGTAAAAGTCAACTACACTTAACCACTTACTGGGAAAACCAGTTTGATTCTGTAGTATGATTACCGTACTTTGAGCTTCCTGAAAATCTCTTTTCTTGTTTGACATTTTGCTCAGGGTTCTCTTCCTTTTCCTGTGAAATTCTGTTCAATGTAAACCGAGATGTTAGACTGTAAGAGTAGCCATCTCTCAGCTCTAGAATTTTCCCTGCTTGTGCTTGCAGCAGGCATTGATATGTCTGGGTGACATCAGGGTGCCACTGTTGGAGATCAGGGAAAGAAGGAAAGTCGGAGAAAGACCTACTGTGTGCGTATGTATCTAGAGTTGCCCCAGTTGTGATCTTACGCAGTTGTTACCAGCAGATAGATGGGCAGAATGTTCGCATTGCCTACTGCAACTGTTTTTGGAGCATTAACTTTTATTTGTGATGGGATTTTACATCTGATTTAACATTTAAGTTACAGGTAAAATTCCTGGGGAAGTGCTTGTAGTTTTAAAAAAAATGCAATCCCATGCCTTTGTCAACTCATCCAGGAGAATGATGTGTCTTGAAGTAGGAGCTTGTATTTTCCTCTTTGTTAGGCAATCGAGTGAAACAGTACTATGAATATACTTTACTGTTTAGTGTTTAGACATTATTATTTCTGTTATAAGGGAGGACATCAACAGGGTATCTCAGACATTTAAGGGTATTTGTCAGGGAAGACAGATAACTGAAAAGATTGGGTAATATATAAACGCAAGTTCCAACCCTGTTTTGTCTTTAGGTTAACATCTCTTCCACAAGGCAGGGCACTGCTTTATTTTTTAACTTGTTTAAGATGTTGCTATAGCTTTTTGCTTTCTGTTTTCTTAGTTCAATCCTGTCCTTTAACCATAAGGAAGCCCCTCCTCTACTTTCTCTGCTCCCTCCCCTCTACACATCTTCACCTCCTCAGACACTCCCTGCAGCTCTGTTGCTTTCCCTCTTTTCTCCCGTTCCACATTGCACCCAGCCAAGTGGATTGTACCTCTCTTACAAGCATTGTGGGAAGTACAGCTTTGATCCAAGTATTATTGATTAGAGCAATTGTCTTGGTGTCGTGGTTTGGCCTCAGCCAGCAACAAAGAACCATGCGGCCGCTCGCTCAACCCCCACAGCAGTGGGGGAAAATCAGAAGAAAAAGGCAAAACTCATGGGTTGAGATAAAGGCAGTTTAACACAACAGCAAAGGAAAAAGGAGAACGACAACAATAACGCTGATGGAGGAATGTACACACACGGTTACTGTACCAGCGCTCACCGACCAGACCCCGGGCAGCCCCAGCCCCCGGCCAGCTCCCCCCTATGGACGGGGCATGGCCTCACATGGCATAGAATACCTGTGTCCCGGGCCAGAAAATTAACCCTGTCCCTGCCAGAACCAGGACACTTGGCAACTGAAAAACTTCACTTAAGTGAGCTTGCTTATCGTGTAGTGGTTTTACTCCAGCATTTCCAAGATTCATCTGTTCATCATGAGTTAATAAGATACACGTTATTTTTACTTTTTTTATTTTACCACTGAGTTTATATAAAACTAGCATTTCCGGAGCAGCTTTTACATTACAAAAGTGATGTGATTACACTTTGAATTTCTTAAGAGTTTTCCCCCCTACCCTTTCTCCTTCCTTCACTGCCTGTTAATAATATGCTCTCAGGGCCAGAAGATACCACCTAATCTTGCTTTCAGGAGGGACTGTTGCAAGCCATTAAGTTGCAATGCCTTCACAAGCTACCCCTTGCAAGCTGACTGACAGTAACGAAGCACAGTCATGTCTTCCACGAATTAGAAATGTGAGGTGAAAATGCATTAGTATAAAGCACCACAAAAGCGGGACTGAACTGTTCATTTTGAGTGGAGTCATTTGGTGCTTTGAGAGTCACTGCTCAGTAAGACTTCTGTTGAGAAGTTGTTTGGTTGGTATAATGTTTATTTTCTGGAGCTAGAAGAGAGAAACTGTTTTTGCATGCCCTGCCACTGTGAATTTCAGTTAATGTTAGTAAGATTTTAAAATCCTTCCTCGTAGATGGACTCTCCTGGTTTCCTAGTGTGTCTCAAACAGCAGCCAGCCAGCGTTTGCAGCTGCTTTGCATTGGTACAAAGCCTGAAAAGGTCTACAGAATGCGACCCCAGATCTAAGCTTTGGCTTTGTGGTTGCTAAAGGAGAGGCGAAGGCATAATGGTAAATGTTTGTCAGTACGGAGAAGTGCGTATCTCCAATTGCAAGACCTTACTGTTTATTACTTGAATGACATTATCCACAAAGGCTGTTGAAATCAATGCATAAAGGAGGGAAGGAGAAAGCTAGCTAAATCGCATTATAAAACACAATCTACATCACAACAGGAATACACTAATTTAGAGTAAAATTAACAACCTTCTGCTAACAGAATAATAAATATTTGTAAAGGTTTATCATATTAAAAAAAGAATAAAGAAAGGAGAAGCCCTAATTGTGTTTGTTAATTCACAACCTTACCACTATTGTAAGAAAAACTAAATGTGAACAAAGCAATAATCTGCCTTATGTTTTTGGAAACTAACACAAATGCTGGTTATCCATTGCCATTATTTCAGCAGATCCCATCTTAATTACAATGAGAAACCCAGAGAATAAAAGAGTAATTTCAGATTAGACAAAAGTATTGCTTCCCTAAGCTTCTTAACATTAGTTCTTTTTTGGGCTTGTTCTGTTCTGTCCTTCTCACCTTCATGTGAGGGAGAATGCACCGCTAGGGCTGTCAGTCCTCAGTTAGCAATACCTTACATCTGACCTAGGTTCACAGGGTTATAAAGTAGCAAGAAGGTTTCTCCAAATCTAAGTAGTATTTTAGTATAACTTACATTATTACTTGCTTCATCTTTTTTTTAATGATAGTATGTAGTTGTAGTGCAGAGTTTATCTATAGAGGAGTTATCTCGTTGTTTTAAGGGAAAATTGTTTTCATTTGCTGGTAAGTTCTAGTCAGCATGTGTCTCCAAATGTCTGTCTAGTATTGTGTCCTTACTGTAATATTTAATGTAGTGACCTGAAGAACAACCAAACACTACCACCCTGGCAAAAATGATAACAATATTTTCTTTGACTTTTGATGATAGCAAAATGGTAATTTAGGGTAAATTAGGGATCATAATCCCTTGTCTAGCCAGTTGCAGATAGCGTCATGTGGTAACGCTGTACCAAAATAAGGTTCTGTAAGTTCTCTGTCCATTTTCAGAACAGTGTGCCTGTCTGACGCACTTGCTGTTGCTATGCCCCAAAGCGTAATAAAGAGGCCAGGGTCTGAATGCTGCCCACTTCTGCCAACTGATGCACTAAGACAGTACCTCTTAACACTAAGCAAGAAGGAACCATTGCAGAACATTCCTGACACACCATCTTACAACTTAGAAATGATTCAGTTGGGTTGTTCTGCCTTTCATTCTGCCCATCTGAAGGAACGGTGTTCCTCACTTACCCAGTTAGATGCTGTCATAATCCTTATACTGCTGGGCTGCATGCCAGTTCATTTTTAAAGTGTATTGCTCCTGATTTGTGTGTTCATCTTACTTGTAACATGATCGATTTCAGTCATTGGGCCAGAAATGCCCTTCCAAATTGTCACTGCTTAAGGGCACCGCTCAGGGAAAATACAGACACAAATCATCCCCCAAAATAAAAAGGTCAACTAGTATTGAATTAGTTCATTTACAGAACTCTGTGGAATTAGCAATGTACTCTTAAATTGCTTCTTGATGGAGGACTTTTGCCTCATTAATCCTAAACAACCTATGAATACCGTTAAATAGAATAATGAGTGAGACTTAGAGACCACGCACGCTACAGAAGGCAACAGGCTACTTTGTAATACTGAAATACACAACCAGCAGCGGAGTGTCTGTAAAACAGCCAGCCCTTTGCTGTCTGTCATGAGAATGTGTCCCCTACTTTTGCCATGATAAAGACTCAGAGGCTCAAGTTGGGAAGTTACCTCCAAACAGCCACAGCCTGGAGTTTTGCTAGTATAATCCAGACAGTTCTGAGAGACTAGTTGTAGTAGAAATAGGGTGTGTTAATGCTGACATGGCCATGCACAACTTTAGGACCACTCTGACCAATGCAAGACAAGGTAGATATGCCCTCAGATTTCTTCCAAAAGAAAACTAATAGGATGCAATACACTTTTTCCCAGTGACTCCCTCCTGCTGTCACTGATGCAGTAGTTCCTCATCTAGTTTTTTCCTGCTTCTTACATTTATTCCAGTGGATGGATCTTTAGCTATATCGCGGTCTTTTGCTATTCACTGAGTTATTTTAGTCTTTGATTCTTATTTTCTTTTTCCTCCCTTCCTCCAAAAAGAAAACCTGTTTCAGTTTTGCCCTTATTCATCAGCAAGGACAGACTTACTTGATTTCCTCCTCTCCCTTCCCTTCTACTCCCCTTTCCTTCCTCACCTCTTTCAAAGAAGAGAGGTCTGTCCTGGGTGTCTAGATATCATCAGTTCAGCCAAACGTTGCACCTAGCTTTGCACATAGAAACAGCAAATTAACTGTGTGATGTTATTACTCTAATCTTTGTCTTTCCTCACCCATCTTCATAGATGTTCTTTATGCCTCTGACCTAGAGCTGCATGTGTAAATCAGACTGTAAACCCTTCAGCTCTTGGAGCAGGGCTTTGGTTTTTTTTTTAAACGCCTCTGTAAAATACCTCAGAAAATATCTGGTGCTGTTATGAATAATAATGAGGATAACGAGGCAATTTCCCTTGTTAGTGATAAAGAAAAAAAATCCTGAAAGTATTGGGAAGGATGGAGGGAGTTATTAGCTTCCTCTTGCAACTTGTCCACAGTCAGCAGGAGCATTCACTTGGCTTGCCAGTAGTCAAGGAAGGGCCCTGTCTTATTCTGTTTGTTTCCCACCTCCCACATTTCCGTGGCATCAACACAGCTGAGTGGATTGCTTCTCTATATGTCTGCACAGGTAACACCCCCTCCCTTTTTTTTATTACTGTCAAAAGACATTTTCAGCCCTGCAGGGGACAGACAGCATTACCGTCTGGTCTCATGTTGAGTTATTAATTTAACCAAAAATTTCAATTTCAGGTAGCCTGAGGTTAGTCTTCTGCATTGGCAGCCCCTCATCATTCCAACAGTGTCCCTAGTAATAACCTTTGCCTGCCTCATTACCTTTTTGCATGCATAATAGCACCATGTACCGTGGAATTAAAATAAGCATGGATAAAAATGGTGCATGGCTGTCTGGATATTTTATAATGGTTTCTTCACCTGTTCAGAAAAATGTCAGTCTATTCAGCATGTAACTTATTCTTCAAGGAGTATTGCAGGGAAAATGCACTTTTTAAAGACCAATATCCATTTTTTTGTACACATCTGTAATCTCTGTAAACTGTATTGCAGCATTTTAATGAGGCTGCTGTTTGCAAAGATCCTTCTCAAAGTATATTAGATGGCAGAGAGTATTAAAAAGAAAAAGTAATTAGTGAAGGACAAAATGCAAGGAAAAAAATCACAGCAGCTTTTCCCAAGTCAAATTTTAATTGAATTTGTATGCAGCAAAACTGTTAAGTTCTTTTCCCCCATAAATGTTAAGCACGGAGGTTTCACCACTCTATTATAGCCCCATAAATTAGTTTGATCATAACGCATCCTTCAAAGAACTGTTGCTTCCTCGAGAAGTTTGTAAATCAAGCCTAAGCTTAATGTACTTTTTTTTTTTAATTTTAATATTATTGGTGTTTTCATAAACCCAGGATCTCTGTTGCTTGTTTCCTACTCAGTCCCTATTCCCTGAATCTGACACTTTTGTAGATGGCTGTGATAAGCAGAAGATTTTGATAATGAGTAGTAAATAATTGCTAGATGTGGGCAAGCCTCTAAGAAGCAAACCCAACTGTTTCCAGGTAACAAGAGGGAAAATATATCTGTATGTATATGAAATGGTGATAAAGAAATCGAGGGTCCTACTTTCAAAAGTGTTCATCACCCACAAATGGTATGACATTTCTCAAAAGACCTCAGCTTCTAATTAGCACCTTTAAAAAGTCAGATTTTTTCAAAAGACACGTGCGTCCCAGCAACTCCTGTTACTCACAAGAGTGATAATAATTCTTCATATATTTTTCATTTATGTGTGTCTCATTGGGGAAGACTTGGAGGCCGTGCTTTTGGAGGGGATGTAATATGTACCTCATGGGGTGTTAGGGCAAGCTGTATTTCCATACAGGGGGAAGGTGAGCGTGGTTTTCAGGTGTGTTTGTATCTTTCTAGTTGTGAGTTGCTTCAGGAGCTGCACTTGGCTTTGACGACGCGATAGAATAAAATAAAGGGAGTTAGAGCAGTCTAGTTGTGACTACTTTAACGAGAAAAATGTTGGTGTGGTGAAGGGAATGCTGGGGGAAAAGTGTAAAATGCTTTTTTGCTTTTACTTTGTTTTAAGGGAGTGTGACCACTCTGGATGCATCAACAGTAAATAGAAAAGACTGAGCATTTGCAGTTCTTGAAAGCGGTTTGCTTTGGGGGAAAGGGTAAAATCAGAGCCTAGCCAGTCAAGGAAGATAATGCCTGACTGGTCAAGGAAATAGAGATAACAGGAGGAGGGAACTAATGGTATGATGATGAGAATGAAAATGCCATGTTTCCTAGTGGGCTTCTCTTTCGAGGATCTCTCTGTCTGCATTAAGGAAATATGATAGTCGGATGTAGAAAAGATAAGGAAAGACAGTGCAAGGAAACTTGACTATCCCAAGTATCGTTGAGAATTGATTTGCTCTTCATATTCCTGGGTCTGTAACTTCAGCATAAAACCATCCTTCTCCTCCCTCTATGGGAGTTACATAGTTGTTGTAATATATATCCATCTTTATGTGCTGTTATACAGAATCATGATTTTTCCATTCATATTTTATTTAAATGATCATTTTCTTTTTATATTTTTACTTCATTACAAGAAGCATGATATAAAACGACATTTTCATTTTTACTTCTCCTTTCAATAATGGATGTCCTCAGTTTTCTAGCAACAGACCCCAATCTTTATGCAAATATTATTCAGAAATAGTAAAAACAATAGTGAAGACAGAAGCAACAGCCCTGAAATATGCACAAAGGATAAATGTGTCTAAGTAGAATGGTGTCTTATTTCATAATAGATTTTCAAATGTTATCTTCAACTCATTCAGATATCAGAGAAGCTGAAGTGGTTTCCTTAGTTTTAAAGGTTAGTTCTTCAGTATCGATGGCCTGTCAGAGTTGAGCAGCATAGGGTAACTTCTACCTATCTAGAGGAAAAGTATTGAGAAGTTTGAACTGCTTTTGCCAATAGTGTGTTGGATCTCTTCCTTTTCAGTGTGGGGAGAAGAGCAACTGCTTTGGTCCTTGTTGCAGAGCATAACAAATAAGAGGGTATCAGGTATCTGCTGAGTCCTTTCATATGGCTGAATCTTTAGAAAGTCATATGGCTGGAGTCAAAAACAAATGAAAGTGTGAGGACAAGGTACTGGCACACAGGAGTGATCTTGGACTTATTCTGCCCCAACTTTTCTAAATGCCTTTTTTTTTTTTAATGTGGATGCAAGTGTCATGTCTATGTACAATGTAAATGCAGCTGCTGAAATAGAAATTATATTGCACCAGAATCAGGGGAAAAGGGAGCTGAGCGACACCACAGAGGGCAAACACACAGAGGACTTTGGATAAACATGGCAAGTGTGGTCAGCAGAGGAAGCTGAAGAGCTGGCAGGAAAGGTAGTAATGAACGATAATAGATTTGGGTGGCTCTGCTTAGGCATTTCTGTGCATCTGTCTTCAGTCCTTCAGTTTGTTTTCCACTCTGGCTAAGAATTTTTGACCCCAGTCTTGCAACCTCCAGCACTGGGAGGGGCCTGTATTTTTTGAGTTGAAAATGGGTGAAGGGAAAAATCCGCTTAAGTATCTTTATTTTTCTTTTTTAATTATTTTTATTTTACTCTACTGTTGATTTAGGCATTGGCAACTTGCCATAACCTGACAATCAAGAGTCAGTACTCAGTGCTTTAGAGCAGATGCACATCATGTTTTATAGAAATACTTGGTTTCACTACATTCATTACCTTCAAAACTAAAGTAGTTGCAAAGACTCGGTTTTCTTACTACTTCAGAGTACAGTTCTAGTTCTTGAAATCACCAGAGGCAGCTTGGTGGCGTAGGGAATAATGGTTTTAATGCTGCTGAAGATACTTACTTTACCTGTTGTGATGGTAGAGGTGCTCCCAGCCCTGCTGCTTTCACTGGTTTGCTGGAAAGTGATGAATAATCAAATGGGTCATTTCTGCTCAATTGCTATAATTTATTGTTCCACTGAATCCAGATTTTCTGAATGTTAATGAAAAAAATACCTATCACACCAGCTCATGCCGTTCTATTTTATGACCTTATTAAATCTTACACTTTCTTATCATGCAGTGACAATTACTGGAGTATAGGACAGAACTCCTTCTCTGCATCAACCCTGGCATGTACACTTTCTCTTGTCACCAGTACAGGCTGAATGATTTAGGCCAAATGAGCAGTCCTGAGAGATATTTTTACACTCTTGACAGGATTATATAACAAGAGAAAGGCCATTAACAAATACAAAGGAATAAGCAGAAGGGAGAAGGCAGGTGAAGAATGGGGAAGTAAATCTTTAGATCTGTCACTTCATAATAAAATAACCTTCGTGTTAAGATTTAATGAGCTGGTTATCCCACTAAAGAGAGAGGAAAATACTGTCATCCTGCATATCCCAGGGAGTTTTGGCACAAGACATATCTGCTTACGAAGGCGAGAGTGGAGGGGGGTGTGTGCGTGCATACACAGATACACCCGGTGTAGTCTCTCTCCTTATTAGTGTGATGTTTCTGCCTCCAAAATCAACCCGGTGCAGAAATGTCTGTGTCTGCAGGCAGAACAAAACTTATGCTCTCTCTACAGTGGTACAGTGAGGCTAAAAGACTTCACTAAATGACAGTGTTTTATTTTTATATACTCCCAGAAAGCCAGTGTTACTTTTTTCCATCATGAGAATTTCTTAGCTCTTGTATTGATTTCAGTAGTTACTCTTCAGCCACCCTTCTCATTAATTCTGTAGAAAAATTATCCTTGTAGCAGGCATGATTAAGAACTAAGAGCCCTCATTCACAGCAAAGTATGCTTTACTACTAGGTGATTCAAAACAAAACACTCTTAATGTTTCTGATATAAGGAACTGAACTTTTTAAAGGGCCTACTTCAAAGCTTATTTTGAACTTTGGATTCATTGGAAGGCATTTTTTTAAGAGCTGATGATTTAGTCATATGTAAAGTAGCCATGCTAATAATGCATTTTGCCTATTATAATACATAACTCACTGTAGAGGCAGTCGTCATGTGGTCCTGTCTTATAAATGCCGTCACAAAATGCTGTCTTAGCCATATTGTTTCTGTCAGCTGCCTTAGCCCTCTAAGAAAAATAACGCATAGTTTTTACAGTGCACCTGGCATAGCAGTGTTGGTAAATAGTAGCTTAATAATTATATTACAGGTACAGATCCAACCCCTGAGGTACTAACCACTCTATAAGGAAGACTGTCTGTGCTCTGAAGAGGTAAAATACTAAGAGATAACATGTTGGGTTTGACTTTTGGAAGGTGAAGGAGTTGGAAGTATTGCTATATCGGGTTTAGAAAGAGAAATCTCAGGACCCCAAAATCAGATAACTGATGTCACACACAAAATGTCGCACAGAATCACACCCAGCTGCCCTGAGTTCCAGTTGAGTGTGTGTTGTTTTTCTCCTATTCTCTCTTTTCCAGTAGATTTTACTAATGTAAGCAAGGTCATTTTACTTTTCTAGACTAGCAGGATAATGCCATTCCACCGGGGCATTAAACATTGCAGAGTTTGGCACTTTGCAGCCACCAGTGAAGTGTTGTGTTCAGTGAAGACATCTTTCATCAGTTCGCCACTAAAGAAAACTGCGGAGAATGCAGCAGTTCAAAGCGCTCGAGATGTGCCATCTGATCGGCCCTCTAGGTCCCTCCTCTTTGATCTGTAAGATGTTACATGGTGAGCTTTGAAGCGGGGTGGGGAGACCGTAGAGAAGGAGTGCTGTTTTCTTTATATTATCAGTCACGTATTTTGAAATCAAGGACAGGAGTCGAACAGCTCATTGCGGCAGAGTTCATGCTTCACCATGTAGTACTTTTTCCTTTGAGAGGACAGAGTATCTTGATCAAATGCTAACCAATACGCTGACTATTTTCAGCATGGCTTTTGGTATCAGAGTAGGACTTGCTGATGCGATAGTGGTGGAGCTGCCTCTTTCATAAAGCCTGTCCGATTTTCTAACACTTGTGAAAGATTCTCCCACACTGGAAAAATGAAACGAAGTTACTTCAGGGCAGATAGTTTTGATGCCACATTAAGTGTGAAGTTGATTGTAACAATTCCTCGCCAGCAGATCTTTTCTTTAGAGGTGAAGCACAGTGACAGGACTTTACAGCCCCCTGACAGCTCTCCTGGGTTTCTGGGAGGGCAGTGCTTCCAAGTGCATTATGAAAATGGGTAAAAGTCTGCAGTATTATTTTCTTTCTTTCCTGTTGAGGGAAGAAACGTATCAGTACAGATGCTTCAACCATGGGAAACGCTAGGATGGCAAATTGCTGGGTAATTGCAAACAGTGGTCATCTCTGCAAAATGTAGCAACGCATCAGTGACTAGGCTTCCTCAGGGGTGGGCGGGTGGATTTAGTTTTTTTTTTACTAACAAAGCTTTCTGTAGGCCTTTAGGCATTGACCACTACTTGAGGTTTGAATCTGCTAGTGGCTGCTGTCGTCTAGTAAATAAAGCTAACAAGGAAGAAATGAGCAAACAAAAACAAAATAAGGGAAAATAGTCTTGAAGTTGTGGTAAATACTGGAATACTAACTAGATAAAATCAAACCAATAGCTCGCAAGTAGAAGAGGAAAAAAAAATGCAGTAAAGCACAAACCTCCTTCGCAGAGGACAGATTGGGATTTATTCAGTTTAGTTTAAATTAGTCTGTGGTGTTTGTAACCAGGAGTAGTTCTCTCCAGTGTTGCCTCCTGTCACAACAGAAGGGTTTGAGGATTTGAGTAAGCAACCAAATGGCCTTAAAACAAAACAAAAAATAAACACATGCAGGGAGAGAATCCATATCTCTCCTTATCTTTTCTGTATCTACCAAGCAAAGCCATCCCTCCTACCACGTATTCTGTATTAGCACCATTAACAGCTGTGGGGAACATACTGTAACAAAATCTTGTGGTCTATACAGCAGGACCCTGGGGAAATTTGGTGGCACCGAACAAGTCTGTGTGACCTGTTCAAGTGACGAGCCATGACTGGAGCTGTGAAAGTAGCTTATTGCTTCATTATTGCTCACAGCTTCTGTAATTATTCCTTCTAAATTGTGTGACGATAGAACAGGACTGCAAATGAGACAGTGGTACGGATTGTATGTTGAGCTGAAGCACGTTAGTACTCTTTAGATGAGCTAGCATACATTAAATGACCATATGCTTATTTTACTAGGTATTTGCTTCACAAAAGGCCTATAGGACTAAATTCTATAGGAGGATGTCAAAAGTTACAGGAATGATGTAATTTTGCAATTACATTAAACTTCATAATGCCACAATAATTAAGTTGCAGGTAAATTGTTGGGACTGAACAGCTGCTTTCTTTTCTGACTTTCAAGGTCTCATTTAAGTGGTGTCAGTTGTTAATTATTGCTGGTATATTTAGGCTTAGAGTAGAAGAAAAGTCTTTTGAGGTGATACTTTGTTGAATGCAATCTTTCAGAATTGTTTGAAAATTGAATCCATTTTACATAATAATTTCTGATATGCTTAACAATAGGTGAGTTTTGGTCCTTCCTTTGTGTTGAAAATATTACCTTGTTTTTTGCGTTTTCAGAATAGCTGCCCTTCCTGTAACATCTTTTACACTGGTCATGAGCAGAGACGTGGGCATTAGGCTGGTACAACAGCATTGACTTCCCCCTTTGTGACTGGTGCACTCTGCAGAAGGAAGCAGCATTTATTTGTTACGCTTTTCTTCGTAAACAACGGAATGCATTGGAGGGAGGACAGTAGGGTTAAGCAGTTCTTAATGGAGTGTGACAGCCTGCTTTGTGGAGCTGGAGAAGCAGTTCTTACAGGACCAGCTTTTACACCAATCCAATAATTTTGACTAGATCCTGTGATCTTCTTTGGGTGTATATTCTGTCTAAATCTCATCTGTTAAGTAGTTTCAGAACAAGGAAACTTTTGTATGTACAGTGGCTATATAAATTCCTCTCTTCTTAGTCTTCCCCATCTGAACTTGAGAGCTATGTGTTTTTGACCAAATGTCCTCAAAGCACATTATAAAACTCATTCTAAGCCAGACTATTTGATTTCGGAGACCAAAATGACTTCACTAATCAGAATAGATGGGACCCTCACTGTATTAAATAACATTTATTAGTTGTTTGCATTCAAGTTTAGATTTCCAACTTCTTTCAGTTTTAGGTTTTATCTCCTTCCAGCAGTGGCACCTAGCTTTCACTATCTTCAAAGACAGATCAGTGCTTTATTATACTTGAGTTTGTGAGCTGACAGTCTACCTGTGTTCAAAACAGGTATCTACGAACAGCACATGTTTTAATAAGCCTTAACTCTTCAAAAATCCCTAAGTATGTACAAGACGAGGGGAATGAGAGTAATTATAATTTTAATTGCATCAGTAAAGATTAGCTTCTGACTCTGGCAGAGGGAAGATACTTATTCCAATAGTGGGTTAGGTAGCTGACTGTTTAAAAGAAAATGAATTAGTCTCAATATGGTAATAGTAATATTGAGGTTCCGTGCTAATCTCAGAGTTCATCAAGAAGCTATGGCAGGGGAGGAAAGCGGCTGGGGGGGCAGGGGAGTACTTGCAGTTGCACAATGTCCTAAGTCATCATATGCAGCAATGCAAAGGTGTATTTTTTTAAAAGATGAAGGGCTCTGCCAGGCTCAGTGCTCCCTTGGGCCCTACACAGAGAAGATGGATGGTATGGAGGAGGTGAGCAGATGGAAGCCTGTCCAGTCACTGTGTGGATGAGTACAGAGTGAGTTGAGAAGAGAAGCGGTGGTGGAACACCAGTAGTCTCCAGTCATTTCAGTAATGGCTGTGTTTTAGGCATGCTTAGCAGTGCTATAAATAAAGGGTAAAATAAATGGGGGGTGGGGGTGGGGTGTGTGTGTTTTTCAGGACTGAGGAAGGGGAGGTAGTTGTTTAATTTTAGCCACTCCTTTTTCTGAATTCTCCAGCGGTCATGCTTTATGACTTCATCAATGAGTTACGGTGCGGGGCTGTATGCTGCGAAGCAATATGGATTAGAAAGAGTGAAACCTGCATTCCAGTTGTTTGTTAGGGTTTTGGTATTTGCGTATGTCAGAAGACACGTAGTGAGGAGGTTTTTACTGAAGCGTACTGCAGATGCCAGTTTGGCTAGAAAGGGGAGGACCTTTACTATATGATCAGATGACTGTGTAATACCAGACGAGGATGATGATAGTAGGGGAGCCTGGGGCTTTTTATGAAGTGGTAATCTGGTTCTCAGATAGTCAAACTTTGTGAAGGAAGGAAAGCGATTTAATTTGTCCACCAAGGACAAAGGAGCCATATCTTATTATAGCAGTTTTAGAATCAGTGTAAAAAAGCGAATTCATTTTGTTAAAGCAAAATGCCCTTGTATTTTTGGGTACTGCCTCCCTTTCTGATGTACCTGAGTGCAGCAGGGCAGGAGATGTGGACTGGGGAGCTATGCACGCCTGAGGGAACGGGCATGTAAATAAGGAGAATGGCACCCTGCTGCTGTGCTCAGTGGAGACCAGCATTCTGTTTCGAAATAATCTGAGAGCAGCCTCTACTTGCAGTAAATTTCTAAGTAGCTGTTCATTAAATCACAATGCAATGAACTTCTTAAATAACATACGTTATTTCTCTGCAAACATAATTAATCATGAATAATTTTACAATGAATGTCAAAGGCAGTTAATATGATAGTCCTATTTATTATAAAGGGTGGCCATTACATTATATGGTGTATGAGATCTTGGATGATAACAACTTAAATGCATGTAATAAAATGTTTGAAGGATATCTTGATTTATATCAGCTTGTCCTAGCAGCCCCTGCTATCTATGTATTAATAATACATTTTATAACATCTCACTTAAGGTGAGTGCCATATCCCGATTCTCATTTTGTCAGGCTAACATATTTCTAGTTGATGCCTAATTGTATGTGTTAATGTGACACAGTGGTAACTGGAGTGTAGATCATATCCATCCAGAAAAGGGCTATGTACTATGTCTAGCAGAAAGAGGAAGGTTTTGTCTCACCTTTTAGTCTTTGTTTATGTAAAGATACCATCTGGCTAGGATTGCTGTGGTAAGGATTTTAAGGGGGTGTGTATCACTATTCCTGAGACAGTGAAGTAAGGCTGACAGTAGCTAAATTATTAAATCCAAAAAACCAAACCCCGCAGTGTTGCACTGGCTTAATCCAAGGGACCCATCATTCCCAGTGTCTTCTCCCCCCACTGGTGACAGGCAGAGGTCTGTGCGCACGAAGAAGGTAAGCACAGGCGATTCTTGTATTCGTTTGCCACCTGCCTTGTCAGGTTGCCATGTACTGGTGATAGCTGCTTAGGAATCAGAGGCTTTCCGATTGCAGGACTGAGTGCTCTATTTGCTGACAGGGTATTTCTGTTATTTCAAGTGGGATCTGAGGTTATGAGCTCATCTGTATGGGGAGGATTAATCAAGGCAGTGAGTTCTTAGTTGATGCGTCTCAGTAAAGGGTATTACAAATCAAAATATTACATTTCCAGTGATACAGGATTCAAAGTACAACCACTTGTTGAATGCAGCAATGGAGCTATCTGCATTTGAGAGGGAATTGTCAGGGTATATACACATGCAGAGAGGCTTTGCATCTTCCCGCTTGCAAAAAACAGAATAATCTATGTTGGTTTTGTAGTGCAAAGGACAAAGGTGTCCTAGTGCTGGAGTAGGGCTTGTACGTATGTTTAGACAAATAAATAAGACATTTTAGTGGAATACCTTTAGGTAGAATGTAGTTGGCATTCTTTGGGTTGTCGTTCAGACTAGTATGAAAGCAGGATGATACTCTTCAATTGTTCCAATGTTGTCAGTAAATGGTAAACTTCAGTTCTGGTCCTATTCTTGTAGATTTTGCAGGTTTTCTGGAAAAAGGTGTCCAGTACACAGTTTTCCAGCATAAACTCCCATACAAGGCTCACTATAAAACCAGTGAAGCACCCCAAAGCACTCATGTCAGAACATCCCCGTCCCTCCCTGGAGGTGTTCAAGGCCAGGCCAGATGGGGCTTTGAGCAACCTGGTCTAGTGGGAGGTGTCCCTGCCCAGGGCAGGGGGGGTTGGTACGAGATGGTCTTTATAAGGCCGCTTCCAACCCAAACCATTCCATGATTCTACGATCTTGTTTTATCACAGAAATTAATATGCCACTCATACAGTAATCTAAGATGTCAGTAAAAGACTCTTTATTCATAAATAACTGATATGCAGTAATTTACGTCTGTACATTTATCTTCAAAAGGCTATAGCCATACAATTTTTGCAAACTCTACATAAAACATCCAAACTGTCCATTATTACTTTTTCCATACAATATAACACAGCTGTTTGGCATTACCAAATATATATATGTATATATATTTATATATGTACATGTGCTGAAAAAAGAAGCCAGTGCAGCCTTTTCCAAGGAGTCTTTCCCAAGTATTTTACTGTACAACATTCAGAATTTACATTGATAGAACAAGGCACAGAAAGTGTGGTATGAAGCCAAGGCCATGCTTTTTATTTAACGTTCTTCTGTCTCTCTTCCCTACTCCTTCAGCTTCATACTAAAGAAAGCATTCAAACCTGCTCTTTTTTCAGTTCTAAACACACCGAAACCGTGGGGAGAAGCGGGGGGGCGGGAAGAATGCTCAGTCAAATGAGCAAGAACCAACATTTTCAGAACCTATTCATTGCGAAAATAAAGGAGCAGAAGAGAAAATAGGTCTCTCTAGAGGAATACTTGTGGGTTTTTCCTCTTCTTTAAAAAATTATTATTTATTTTGTATTTGATTACATTGACGTTCCCCCTCCCCTTTTCACCAAAAGGCTGGTCAAAAGTTTTGAAACTTGAAAATGCAATGGGAATTTTTCACTTAGCTCTACTCTTGCATACCACTGTTCTAAGTCTCACCAGACTGACCAGCATCACATTTTTCTTTGTCCAAATTAACAAAAGGTGAACAACGCTTAACGTTTTTGTACCCATGTATAAACTGAGATCAGCAGAGTCACAGTGGGCATGACTCCAAAGTCACAAATTCTATGATGTCAGTTTGTTGTTCCCATATACCAGAAGTATATACATGCCACAGGTGCATATATATCTATATATGTGTGTGTGCGTGCGTACTGCTTACTGATGCATCAGGGAACTTTGTGAGGTTCAGTAATGGTATCTGGGTTTTAGATTGAAAGTGGAGGGAATGCAAAAGTCTACAGCTTCACATAAAAATGTTCCTCCCCCCCCCCTCCAACTTCAGTGCACAAATCAGGGGAAACTGAAGGAATCGCTTGAACAGATACCATCAGCATAAAGTTAATACTCCAAATTTCAGTATGGGAAATACCAGGTCTTACTTTTTTTAAACTGCAAAAACAAAGCTTCAGTCAGTTCTAAGTGAGGACTTGTTAGGAAACATTCTTGTTCTCTGCAGCAAATACACTTGCTGTTAGATCCATGTCTTCCCCTTCCTGCTGTATCAGAAAAAACTTCACCACGCTTGGTGCAGAACACCCTTAACTTCATTTTGTGCTACACATTTCCTTTTGGGATTAGACAATAAGATTTATATACAGAGATCAGATAACACAGGCGTTTGACATCATCTTAAATCTGCAGAAGTACATTCTCAACCAAGGTTATCACACCAGGGGCAGACAAACTAAGTAGCTGCTGACAAAACCACGGTTCTACAGTAGGTGAGTGTCTAATCTCGTTAGATTACAGTACACTACATTACAGATCAGGGATGGGTCATCTAATCTCCCGATCCCCTAGCTAAATTTTCACAAGTGACTTCAGCTCTAGTTACCCTGTGACAGCAAGGCAAGGAGGCTACCCATTGAGTGCTGGCTCACCTGGATTCCCTTGTAAAGCACAAACCAGTTATTCAATACAATTGAACAGCTTATTTAAAAGCAGCTTTTGCAATAGCTTGAAAATTACAATACACCCCTACCCACCCAAGCCCCAGACAAGAAACACTAGTAGAATCTGTACTATTCACCTCTAATACAAAAAATATAGTGGCAAATTCCTAGACATTTATTTTATTTTTGGACAGAACAGTGAACGTGGATATTGAAAGATTTTTTTTACTTGCAGCAATGAGTAGAACATCAGTTCTGTTTTCTGCATTGCAGACACTGTTACTATCAAATGAGTCTCTAAGTGATTCTTTAATCTTAGAGCGATTTGTTTATTTTTGTCCATGTTGGAAAGGAGATTTTTGCTAGTATTGGCAATGAGAGAAAAGAGCTAGACTGTGAGTTTCTAGAAAATGATTCATGATCTTTTGCCAGCATAGTGAGTTTTATTTGTTGCTACAGGTATTGTGTGTTATACACCTAGTATTTTAAGTTACTATATTTGCTCAGGAATCCTCTAAGTTTTAAGTAATTTTAACTAGACAATTTTAACTGACAATCATTATATATCCAAGAAGGGATATAGGTGCCATTTAAGTGCTGCTGCGAAAAAACCACCACCTGAAGCAGGAACGGTGTTCAAGGGAGTAATTTTACCAAAGCATATACCACAGCTGAACAACCCAGAGAAAACACTCTTCAGCAGGTTTACCATGAAAAAGGTTCTCAGTGAATAACGTTAGCCATCTCCACTGCTGTGTAAAAAGTGGGAGAGCTTCCTAGGTATAATTCAAATTAGTAAAACAAAGGCTACAAAAACAAATCTTCAGATCATTCACAGTTGTTAAGGGCTTAGAAATAATTTCCTGTTTTCCATTCAGTTAATTGCCATCAAAGAAATAATGCAGCCCTTTGCTTAAATGTATGTTTTATAGGCAGAAACAGACTGAAAAAAAATTCAAATCATGAATGAAGTCCACAACAGTTCCTCACTTGTTTTAGCTGCACTGTATACATAAGCTATATTTTTTGTGGTGGAAAATATTTTCTGGAATTGATCAGTTAGTGAATGTTTTAGAACTCTCATACAGCACTTTCTTTCAAGTGAAAAAAAGAAAAAAATAAAGGACCTTTAGTATGATGTTAGTATCATGTAGCGCTATGACAAGATCCCTCTTTTAGTGATTTATGCTGAATAAGCTTCTCTTAACCTGCTGAAAGCAAGCTGTGCACAGGCCCATAGAGGAGGAGACCAGCTGTTGCCAGAGATAAAAATAATAACAAAAATAGTTCCCTGTCTTTTAAGAGAATTGTGTCGATATCTTTTCACCTCTTATAAAAAGCCCAGTAAAATTTTTGTGGGAGTACATCTTGGGTTTATGGGACTTGCACTGGTAAATGAAGTTTGAATTTAAATCTACAGAGCAGGATTCCTTTCCTTGTGGCTTAAAGGATTTTAATGTAAACTAGTAGGACTGCAAAAGCAGTGTTGTAAAAACCGTAAATTAGCTTTACGATGCTGCAGTCTGGCAGAGCTGTGAAGTGCACCATTTTGGTGACAAAATAGTAAGTCATCTTCAAAATGCAACTATTAGTCTTAAATGAGTCACAGCACAGGAGTATCTGGGAAAAGTGCTTAGGCAGATGAAAATACGCTAGAGTAGATTCTTTGGTGATGTAAAATCAAAATGGCTATTTCACCATATCGGACTCAGGGCAGCTAGATGGAATCTTACATGTGTAACATTACATTTCTCTTTCTTTTACTTTCTAGTTTGTGTGGAGATTTTTAAAGTTTTTTTCAAAAGTCATAATAAATTTTTAATTTCTGGCCTCTAATCTTGCTTCAGATGCTCCTTTACGTCTGTGTTTTGGATCAAATACAGACTTCCAAGAAAATCTTTTTAATATAATGTTAAAAATGTGCTTCTAGAATTTTAAAGTTGCGAATAATGGTCAACATGCCTATTTATATAGCATTTACATGTAAATTCTAAATTATTGTTTTGAGAGAGTAATGTATTGCAAAGCATACTTATAGCAGGCTTGTGGGGGGCTGGCAAAAGTCAGCTGCTTTCTACTGTGGAAAATAGGAAGCAAACACTGAACATCTTTTACTTGTATCGTTTAGCTGTTTGTTAACGGGTAACAAAACCCGTGTGGCTGCCTCACTTATATGGTAGCAGCAGCATTTACCTAAAAACCATTTTGATTTCTCCCATCTCTAAAACCGGGAGTCTGCATAAAAAAGGGAGGAGAACTGGCATAAGCCTCTGTAAGTAAAAGTGCCAGGTGCTATTAATAGCATCCCATGATGCTAACACAAACCAACAGAAAGAGAGCATGTGAAAACAGGCATGTCTGTCCCAGACACAGCGGGCAATCAACAGATGCAGTGAGGGGAAAGGGAATAGAAAAAAACTGTAGCCTATTTTTCCACTGAAAAGTCTAACTTAAGTTCTTATTCTCCAGTTACTGCTTACCAATATCCATCATCATCATGGAGAACAAGTAATTTCCTTCTTAGGATGTTTTTAATGAGTTTGACATCTCCTCTGCCACCTCGGTCTTTTTTTTAACCTACACAGTTTTTCCTCACAGGTTTTATTTTCTGGATGTTCAGGATGTATTAGCTTGAGTAATTTGCACAGTAAAGTCAGTTACTGTATTCTCAGGCATCCTGCACTCTATCGCAGGCGCTTCTTGTGGCTTTAGGTTATAGCAAGACCGATTAAGATCTGTGATTGATACTGAATGTGGGAACAGCAAGAAACCGAGGAAATGGAGACACTGCGTAATTTACCCTGCGTTCCTGTTGAAAAGCAGGTTATTGGTCACTGTCTCCCAAAAGATACAGAACTAGAGATGATAACAACACCAACAATGTTCAAAGAAATAGAATAAACCAGGGTTTTTCAGCCTAGACAAGAGAGTGAGCAGAAATGAAATGTGAGAGGAGCCTGTAAAAGAACGCGTGATGGGGACAAGGTGATTTGGTACGAGTTACTCAGCGTTCCTTACTACACAGAACTAGGGGAACCCAGCACAAGTGTTAGGCAGCACGTGCTAAGCGAAAGGAAAGCTTGGCAAGGAAGGGCTGCTTAAAAAATGCAAAAGAAGATTGTGACACTTGTTTCTCCCAGATGACGGCCAAGTGTTTCAGCGGGTTCAAAAGGGATTAGTCAAGACAGTATCAGTGATTCTTAGACACAGTGGTCCAGACGCAACCCCCTGCTGAGGAAGTTCTTTAGTACAGGGCACGTTTCTTACACTGTTGCCCTAAACTTTCAATCCTGGTCACTACTAGAGATACCATACAAGACTTAATGGATTTTCACCTGACATAGTATGGCAGGTCTCATAAGGCTCAGGCGTACAGCTAGATAAGCTCACATTAAAAATGCAGACTAGCGGTTTGGTTACTGTATCAAACCCCATTCCAATGGGAGACAGCTAAATAAAACAGTATTGTGGCATTTCTAGTCCACTTAAATAATACAAGAACATCAAAACAATAATAGGTTAGAAAAAGTCAGAGTTCTTGATTGAGATTCACAAAAGTAAGATCAGTAACAAAGAAGCTCCTTTAGCAAAAGTGAACAAAAACCAGGAAACAAAACCTAAAGGGCAACAACAACACTCTATTGAGCAATGTCAAATTAAAATCTTACCTCAGACCTAAACCAGAACGGTGGCTTTTCTGGCATTGTAAGAAACTTTGACATTTATTCCTTTTCAGTACATTAAGTCAGACGCTAGACTATATTGGATTTTGGATCTAACTTGGATTTTGGTGTACAGCCCAGATCCGAACAGTCTGAAGGCCCTTTTAGACGTACTTTGGAGGAGGTCAGTATAGGCAGCTTCTGGTTTCTCTCTCTCGGCTTTACCGAGCATTCAGTAGGCAGAGTTGGGTGGCGCTGTACATAGAGGTTTTCCAAAGCTACCCAAGTCTTGAAAGTAAACACTATGTGTTTCCTGAGAAAAAGCTTTAAGGTCTGAGCTCCATAGAGCAGCTCTTTTTCACCCCATATGCTGTGTGTAGCTCACATATATTTGGAAAACAAGAAGAGAAAACACATACAGCTCTTCAGAGCAACGTGAATGTTACCCCTGCAGGGTAGTACCTAGGTCTTTGTTGTAGCTAACCTAAGCTAGTTTGAAAATTAAAACTGCATCTGAGGAGAAGCTGAGAACAAATTAACTGCTGGAGAGTGACTGTAGCTGGTTTCCCAGACAACGACAGCTCACTAAAACTCCACCGCTTTTCTGTGGATGCCATTCCCCATTTTTTTTTAATTCATGACATTTTGTCCAATGAAGAACAGGTTTCTGAGGAGGAGGACTGGAAGTCACTAGAAATATAATTCAAACACAGATAGAACCATGTGCTGCGGAAAACAGTGACAGCTTGCTGCCAAATGAGCTGGTATTTTTGTCTCAGTCTTAAATATGCTTGCAGCCGTTATGATTTCCCATTGCAAACAGGAACTCTCATGACAGGCTGCATGAAATACTGAAGTGCAGAAATTGTTTGGGGAAGTCGAAGTATTTATAAGCCTAAGACTATTCCAGCCTGCTGAGCAGGGAAAGCAATGAAACTTGCAATTTCAGATCAGCGAGAACAAGCAAAGTCTTAAATCAAGAGTTGTTCATCATACTTTTCAGAACTGGAATCCTGGGTAATGAAACAGTTTCAGATTATTATAGATTTGCACACTAAGTACCTACCCTGTGGCCTATCATGCTGCTCTCGGCCAAATATGGGGCTAAAAACCCCCAGAACACTTGTTTTCTATTTCTTGCATTTCCATAAAGCTCCTAAAGTCTTCTTTGTGTTCCTGCTTTATTCTGATTGTGTTCCCACCACCAAAACTGATAGCCTAGGGCCAGAGCTAACGAGCACCGTGGCTAATTTTAAAGAATATATGAGTAAAAACAATGGCTAAATTTGGCTCAGTACCAGTTCCACTCACACACTCCACTCACAGTGACAGCTCTCTTTTTGGTTCAGTTGAAGTAATCCATTATTTTTGTATGAAATGGATAAAAAATGAGGAGAATTCTCTAGGTAGATTTTGATTTTGGTGTTAAATGCAGTATGTTTGTAACTAAACCAAGTGTAACGCAGCCAGATTTATATCCTGTGAAATTTCCAAATTGTACAAGGAAATCAAGCCAATTTTTGGCAGTATCCTGTGGGGTTTATTGTTTCATTCTGAAACTAAACCAAAATTAAGCTGTGCTGATTGACTTCACCTTTACTTTTTAGTTTAGCCCCAGCACATGAAGTAATAAAAAAAAAAGTGTAAACTTGCTAAAATAGGGCTGGCAATTTCCTGCGTTTTATTTGGTTATTTAAATCCACCCCCAAAGAAACACTTTTTGACTAAGTGAAAGTTTGCCGACCGAGAACTTTAGAAAATTTCTCTCTCTCTCTCTCTCACACACACACTAATTTCACAGAGAAAGGTTTTGTTCTGTTATTTTGTTAACAGAATAGGCAGGAATGCTCTGCAGCAAATGTACATTCATTAAGTGACTGAATTTTTAAAATAAATTGTTTGGAATACACATGATAGCAATTAAACAGTTATGAGACCTTCTAATTCCTCAAACCTCTGAATAGCATAAGGCCAGAGTTTCAGTTTTTCTGTAGCAGTGACAACATGATGCCATCAATGACATTTTAAACCCACGCTTTAGGCGTGGTAAGTTAGAGATGCAGGACAAAGGGGAGTCAAGGCCCCCAAGACGACAAACCTTTAAACTAGGATTAACCTCTAGTGGCTCTAAATATTTGATATCATAGTTGCTGATTTTCGCTAGGCATTATATTAGCATTACTGTTTCCTAAATACATTATGTCGTAATATTTACCTTTTATGGCTCTCTATATCTCACTCCTTCCTGCCCCAGGAATGATAGATGTGTAGTTTTGTTTTTGACATTAAAACATGAATTTTAAATGAGAGAGGACAGGGAGAAGCTTGTGTTTTCCTTATTACTGAGATGATTTTTAACAGGGCTTCTTCTGCTCCTCCAACTGAAAACTGCATTGTGGAAATGAGTGTCTGTTTCCATACGCACAGTGTGCAGAAACCCTTATTTCCTCCCTGCCAAAGAGATTTTCTAGTGTCGTAGTCAAAGCTGGCCATCAGTTCTTGAACGGAAAAAAGTGACTAAAGTCCATTTTGTCTACTGTAGTTGAAGTCAGGCTCTTCAATCTCAGGTTCTGTTATGTCTGAGTTTTTGGAGTGTGTCCTTCCTATTTCTTCCAGGGCACAGGCTAGGGAGTCAAGGTCACCATCAGATTGATGTCGGGCTTCCCAGAGGTTCAGAATGACGGCAGACGGACTGCTTTGCGTAGCAAAATAGGAGAGATTCCTAAAAGGAGGGGAGAAAAAGGAGAGACAAAAAAGGATGAGGAACGGTATATATGGTAGCTACCATGAATGTGCAAGTGCCCTCTGTTCTGCCTAGCACATAGACGTGTTTAAAAAACCAAAAAACCTTCAGCAAGACCTAGATGATGTGAGGGGAGGGAACCGTCAAGAGGACACGCACGGGTGCATTTATTCTTCAAATGTTCCTTGCTCAGTTTAGCAGAGGTAGAATGAACAAAGGACTTGTATATTCTGAGGTACATAAATGCTGGCCAGCCGTACCATCCTATATAATGTAGGAAACAAATCAGTTCTGCAAAGCATCGTTAGTAAACTTAGCAAGTATTTGTCAGGGAGGGGAATTATATAACTTAAAATGATGCTTGTGATTCTGTGAAGATAGGACATCTTTTAAATGGTAAATTTATCGTTTCTTAATACGTAGGTTTTAGGACTTTGCAGGGGTGATATTTACAAAGAATTTGGTAAAACAAAGTGTTGATCTTAAACACATTACCCTATAACTCCTCCTATTTATAGGCTTTGGACATAATCATCTGAATAAATACATTGACTTCACATTCATAAGCATAAATGTTATTTATAGCGTTTGTATTACAAATAGATACATATCTATAAATACAGGAAGAAACAGATAAACCTGTAGCACAGAATAGGAAATTTGGGCTTGAATGCTATTTTTTCGTTTGTTTAAACCAAATCCAAGATAATTAAGTATTTGCTACTGACCATTTTTTTGGACTGTTGCTCATCAGTAAAAACCAGGCAGATACCCTTTTTTCCCCCTCAAGCTTCACTTTCATTTTGCTTACCTTCCCTCAGTACATCCATCTCTCTTGGTGAGCAGAAGTTACCATACTGGGAAGAGTTTGTGCATGTGTGTGTGTGTAGCACAATTCTGGCTTTGAGGACACTCCTTGTAGCATGGATATGAATAGTTTCTGTGCACTGAAAGAACAGGTTACCGTCTAAAGCGAGGAGCCAAAGCCAGGCTGTTAGTCTTGTCAAGTAAAACCTTGACTTCAGCAGCACAGTATGGCAGTGGGCTGTACTTCGGAAGAGATGGGGGAAATACTGTGATGAGACTAATGGATTATGCTCTACAGCAGATATGTGGAAATCTATGAAGTCAAGTATTTATGCTCTACCATCTGGTTTTATAACTACATTTTGGGTTGTTTAAACCGCTCAGCAACTTCCTTTTTTATATATGAATTTGATTTTATAAAAATAGATATTGCAAAGACCCTACTAGGTGTCTCCAACACAGAATCAAAAGTTAAAGGCTATCACAAATTTGGTCTTGCACAAGTCAGTGTAATCTCCTTACTGCACTGTTGCTCAGTTTCCTGAGAAAGAAGAAATCTCCTCCAGCTTCCTCCACGCACGAGGAATGGAAACCAGGGGAGATTAAAGTGCCTGACAATGGGTAGTAAATGCTGATAAGTAAAGCAGAATTTTTTTACTCTCTCACTGCTGCAAGACTATAAATTGCTTTCTTCTTTGGTCCAGATGTGGTTTATTGAGATTCCGATGCAAAGCAACAAGTCAATGAAAAGTTATTTTGCTTGATTTAAGTATTCCTTTACCCTCTTGGGAACATATTTATGGCATTTGTGACAATCAAAATATTTGAGTGAACTGCCTCCACCAATTTAATTTAGCCAAGTGGAAAAAGCAAAATAAGTAGTAAATTAGTTTTTACAGCATCTTTCAGTTTTAATAATCATAATACTATTACTCGTAACAGTAGAGCATGACTTTCTATTTTAAATATGCCTTTTCCTTAATAAAAAATCTGCAAAATGTGTAATTCTTTTCGGAATACAAAATATGTAGATAGAAGCCAAGGCAACAGGCCATGTGATTCTTTTGAGAGAACATGCAACCTCCTAAGTCCTTTAAACCACGGCTTTCATGGCACACAACAGCGCCAAAATCCTTCTACAGTCTGGTGCTTTACCACGACCCCACTCTTGTGGGCGGACAAAGAAAAGGTCCAGCCCAGAACAAAGAAAGTGACCTCGGAAGCAAACATCAAGTAGGACAGGGCACAAGGCTTTTTTCAGAGAGAAGCAGGTCCTCTTTTCAGCAGTTAGTTGTATATAAAAGAATGTAGGAACTGCAGCTTATCCTTGAGAGTAACTATGTTAATTACTATGCACACATCTTTAATCCTGGCAAACAAACAAACAACCCTGTAACAGCAGCAAGTTATTCCCATTGCATATGTAAATGTTCACCTTTCAAAATTGCCTTCCATTACCTGTTAATGCTGTTTTTTTGTGCTAACATCTGCCAGTCTTTGCCTTTGGCGTTGGGCGTGTCAAAAGTTGCACAGATTCGTTGTCTAATAGAGTAGGGGATTTTGAATGCTTTTGGACCCATCTGTGCAGGGAAGTTGCTGTCATCATGTGCAAAGAAAGTGATGGTTTCTCTTTCATTCTACACAGAATATAAAAGCAAAGCAGTTAGGGCATCAGGCTTTCTGCCTGCCGCGGGTCTGCAGGTGGCTCTCTAGCATCGTAACGGATAACCCCAAGAGTGCCAATATACACCCCTATTTAGAAACTGAGAACCCAGACAAAAGACTTCTGCACAGCCTCCTCACAGTGAGAAGAGCTGGGAGTGCAGACAGGTCTGTACTCTTTTTGCTGCCTTGTTATGCAGGGACCTACCTGCAGTGAGCCCGTCTCCGTATACCTATGGGTGTATCGGCTCTGCTTTCGGAGGAGGAATCAAACCTGAGCCTGAGTTTCCAGGTATGGTTTGTAGAATTGACAACAGAAAATTAAATAGCTAAGAGGTACTTTTCTGATTTGTGAAGGAACTTCTAGAACATCGCAAGCACCTATGTATAAAAACATTTAAAATAATGTCATTTTCCTTCTACAAGTTTCCACTTTTTGTTTATTTTTGTGTTACAGATGAAGTCCAATAGAGCAGTGATTGGTAGATGAAATGCCACAAAAGCATATAGATTTCTAAATCTTTAATTGCTTTATCCTAAAATACGGACACATCTCTCATTTGTGATTTTTTTAAAAGCACCTAAATCTATAAGTACCTCAGTTCTTCCATATTAAAAATGTCTTTGGAATCCACGTCCTTTTGTAGATCTGGCCCATTCTTTTGCTATGAAATTATACCAGTCTTGCATAACAGAGTCACATTTCCATGCATTATTCGTTTCAGTGCAATGCAGCATAAATATTAAATAACAATGATGCTATAGTCTCCTCATATAACATTTATGACACATCCCAAAAGTCATCCATGCAAAGTAATAGCAGTGCTGTAGATATATCGCACGGTCTGACTGTTTAAATTAAATATGCAGAACAATAGTAGATTTTCACACCCTGCACATGTGAGATAAGCTACTGCTACCTGGTTAGTTCAGGGAATAGTAAAGCAATGAGCAATTCACGTGTTCAGTTGTTATTTATAGATTTATTCTACAGTCAAATTATGCTCACTCTTCAATCACTTTTTGAGATAGGCCGAGAAAGCCTTCCATACTAGCAAATCCATTTGAAGACAGAATTGTAACATGCTCTGGGGAGTTGTGGA
Organism: Burhinus bistriatus; assembly: GCA_013397275.1. Lineage (NCBI taxonomy): Eukaryota > Metazoa > Chordata > Aves > Charadriiformes > Burhinidae > Burhinus > Burhinus bistriatus. The sequence continues at coordinate 487,270 of VYXH01001293.1, forward strand.
CAGATAGGTCCCTTAAAAAAAGAGAGAGAGAAGAAAACAGAGGCAGCAGCACCCTTGTATTGAGATATATAGAGAACGACAGAAGTTTTTTATGAAATAACAATAAAGAACTGGAAAAATGCTTGGACGGATTCTGAGGATGTTTTTATACAGAACGATGTTTGTAGTTTTCTTACTTAGTTGCTGCATCTCTGCATAGTGCATTTAGCAATAGGCATATATCTTTAATCCAGAAGTATTTATCTGGATTAATCAACAAAGTTGCTTAATAATCTTAAAAAAGCAGCTGAAGTTTTCATTGCTGTGGGACACATCACCAGCTTGCTTGACTACATGTTTGATTTTTCACCTGTGAGCAAAGGTACAGTCCTTGCAAGACATCCTGTGCATACAGAGGTGCTCTAACAAGCGAATGGTCAGTGGCCTAACAGCGTGCAGCCAATCCATCTATTTTCAACCCTCAGTGCTCTGCAAACTATTCAGAAATTTTTTACAAGAAAACTATTACCACTAACTCAAATATAAATTATTTTTCATGTTGTATAATCTCGGTACTTTGATTTCTGCTGAAAACGGAATCCGTAAGGCTTTATATACAGGGCATAAGAAACTACACAGAGATAGAAAGGACAAAAATGAGGAGGGATCATGTCTCACTATACAGCAACTTAACTAAACAAAAAGGAGAGAGAACACTTTACCTCTAGAATGGATGTCTGGATCTGTAGGATTTGCTCATGACCCTTGACTTGTCGGACGCAGATCTTGCAGGACAGCTGGGTCGTTGCGGGAGTGTAGCGCTCCAGCGAAAAGGCACAGTGCAGCGGCTTCTGGCTGCTGCACCACACGCGAGAGAATGGGACTTCCTGCGAGAGAAATGTATCCCACAAGAACGGGGAAGCAGGTGTGAGAAAGAGAGAGAAGTTGTGACAATTGCAAAAGAGGAAAAAAAAATCCATTATTTTTGTCTGCAATTGCTTTTTTAGTAGTATCCTTGCAAACTCAAAGCAGGACAAAACTAATAAATGATGATCTGATTGAGCAATACTAAGATGTTACATTTACTGAAAGGTTAGATTTCTTTCAGTGACACAAATGACGAGAGACTGTCATCTAAAATGAAACTTAAGAAAGATGCAGTTCACTTACTCCTCCTAGGCAGGGATCAGAACTCTTACTCTAATCTGTGTCTCCTTGCCAGCACCTTGTACTACAAAATCCAAAAAAGGAACTGCCCATCAAGAACTGTACTTCCTCTGTACGTTAATGCAGCGTAGAGCATGACAGCATATTTTCTATATTTATGTTCCATCCGAATTTAAAAACACCCACCTGCCTGGGTAGTCACGTGCAGCCCACTGCACATCATTGGTCAGTCTCAGTTTTACTTCTTAGTTTCATCCTGTTACATTCTGTGACTACTTTCAGTGACTCCGCTACTTCAGCCAGGGACACTTTACGGGATGAATGCCCTCATCAAATGCTACATAGACAACTGCAGCAATTAATCATCAGAGATTGCTGGCATCTCTGGTTGCTTTGAGTTCCTAAAAACGTACGGAAATAGACAGGAGAAGTACATAGGGGGCAGCTAACTTCTGTTTTATGATTACTTTGTAAATATCAACGTTCTCTTACTGGTCTCCTCTCTTTATGCTTTCAGAACACATTATTATTTGGTTTTTTTTCCAAACTAACATCAGCTATAAACCCGGTGTTCTACATTGTAGCCGTGAAGGCATGTAAGTAGTAAAAACAATTAAACCAAACATGTTCTCTATTAATTTCAAAATATTAGAAAATACTGTAGAATTGGCAACCCGGAGAATAATGTAAAAGGTAAAAAAATTCCGATATTAATGTTTCGTTTGATTATATCTTAGTATTCATCCACATGATCATGGGACAGCATTAAACAGCTTCAATGAGCAATTATTCTAACGCAAGAAAACTAGTTTAAAGGTTTTTACATTAGTTTTTCTAGAGGCGGTTTATGAATTTTCAGATTACGCTGTCTCTTTTTCACACGCTATTTTTAAATTTTAGAATCTTTTTGAATGGCATGTAAAGCTGATCCTTCAAAGAAAATAAAATAATTACTATATGCGAATTTAATCTCAGCATGAGTTCTGCTTGCATTTTTCAGAGCTTCATAAAGGGTTAATAAATGACACAGACAAGGACATAATGTAAGCTGCCTATAGGCACCTATAATTCCTTCAGTATTTAATACTGATAGTTATAACCGAGTGACCTACGAAGTAGTCACTTGTCACAATTAGCTGTTTAAATCAAGTAAACCATGCACTTAACTCTTATGATCAGTTTATTTATGGAAGCTCAGAAAACATGCATTTCTTCATTCTTGCCTTCCTATAAGCAATTTTTATTGGATTTAGGTCATGATCTTTTCTATGTCCCTGAATAAATCAGCTATGCACTAGTAATCTGAGAATATACAGCTTCAAATATCAGCCTCACCCTGTACTTTACCGTACAGTCAGGACTAAACTAAGGAGAGTATCGTTGTACTCATAGCTGATATGCAGTTTACTGCTTGTGAAGAGTGTCTCGGGCTCTCTGTAACGATGCACTAAGTGATAATGATAAGCTCTGCGTTTAGATCCTGAGTTGGTAGCCCTAGCAAGATACCAACAGCGATAAAGAAAACATTAGCAAAATATTAGAAGTGGAGCAACTGTAATTAGATTTTTCCAGAGTAATCATCTCTGCTTTCATTCAGAGTGGAAGAATCACTCAGCTGAAAAGAGTTATATGAAACATAATACAGGGGGGGCAAAGCATGGGGGAACGATGAGTATTTAAAGTATTCCAGAAATGCTTTCAGTTTTATTCTCCCTTTATAATTAAGTTCCTAGCAGACAGAGGGAATGTAAATCATCTCATAGCTACAGACAGACACAGGATCTTCCAAGAGACACAAGACGACAGCTGCTTTTAACCCCCAAAGGTGCCCGTCTGGCTTCTTAACATGCTTGTCACAGCCTTTTCCTGCTCTAACACCCAACCAGTTTTTAAGGGTTCCCCCTCGTTACTTGTGAACATGGTGGGAAGGATGCCAAGCACTCAGCATCTGCTCCTGCAGGGTGGCCAGGACAAACAAATGCACTTAGCATAGTCTAGAGAAATTCTGACTGCCACCTGCCATTAACTGCTTTTATGCCACAGTTTTACATGATGATTTATTCATCTGTTCGAGCCTCAAAGTAGGATCTTTACTTATCCAAGAAATCATTAACCTAAATCTTTCCTCATGGTACTATCTGATAATGGTTTCATTTGGTGGACCAAATAGACAATTATGGAATAGGCTCTTTTCAGTTGTTCTTGACAACCAGAACAGCCAGCTTGCTTTTAAAGTGTGGTACGTAGGAGAGAAAACACGTAAACACTGGAAGAAACTCCACATGAAGAAAGAGATTCTTTTATATATATAAAGAGGCTGGAACCAAATCAGAGCTGTCAACAGAGTTGGGACGTTTCACAAAACATTTCACTGAGGGAAATACAAAGCCAGTGTAAGTTGTTCTGCAGGTTCTGTTAGAAACAATTATTACATTTCTCAGTTGTCCAAGTCATCCGAATGATACTCAATTATAAAATGTGAATAGTTATTTGGCTTCACTATCAGCACCAAGTCAGACCATTCTGTCGGCAGAGGTTTTGCACGTGCTGCTTTGAAAAGCTGCTGGAGAACAGCAAAGTGCCTGCTAGGATCAAAACCTCGCGCAGGGCTGCCATTCTGCGTCTGCCTTAAAGCAAGCACAGCACTTACGCCTTCTCCTGTGGGTTATGGCTCCCCCCTCTGACTTTTTATTTTTTGTTTTTATCTTGCAGCAATAAATTTAATAGCTGCTTTGGGCTGTGCCACTTGCATTAGATTCAGCAAAGTGAGGTCCTTGCAACGCGTGAAGATTAATAGAGAGAAATTTGCATTGGCTATCGTGTCTTGTTTTAACAGCACCCTGCAGTTCAGTTTTGACTGGAAACTCTAAACTATTACTTGCCAACAGAGAACAAAAATACCTGAGTTTAATATACCATAAGCAATATATCTATTCAAAGAAGTTGTACACAGCATTAAGAAAAGTGCTGAACCGCACACAAAATATTTTGAGGCCTCAGTCACGCTCAGAACTTTGCATGCACCAGGGACTCACAACCAGCAAAGGAGGTAATGCCCCAAAGAAATAACAACTTAGCAGAAATTATCCTCCCCGAATTCTTAACTACAAAGAAACGTGGAAGCTGGAGTAGCAAACCCTCTTACTTTGGTTATCAGCAATCTGTCCTTTGCAGACAGCCCTGTAAGTATTGTTTTGTGCAGGCCGTTTCTCCAGTTTATCGTACCACGGTGTTAACTGGGGTCTCAGGGTCTATTCCTCCTTACGTAGTTGCAACCCCCTTCTGTGATAGTCTTAATGAACAGCATAAACAGTAATTTCTACTGTGTCCAATACAGGGGAGTGAAAGTTCATCTCTGAACAGTTTTATATTCTATTGCTACAGAATTTACAGAAGTTGCTTTGTTGCAATAAGAGCCTAGGGGAGTTTTCACCAAAGGAATGTGGTAGTTTTGAAGCAGTCACCACGACGAGACAAGTTCAATTAAAACTTTCCTGATTTTTTTCTTTTTTTTTTTCTCTTGTACGCTGGGCATTTAACTAATACACATTCTGCATGATGGGCCTGTGAAGAGTGTTTTGTCTGCCTTCTAAAGCAGTCAGAAGAGATCGACATAAGATAACGCCATGTACATTTAGTTCAGATCCATCGAACAGTTACTAGAAAGCAGTTTTCAGAAAACAGACTCTTTCTAAATGGCGCTTTGAGGCTGAATTTTAGACTATCATGCAGATTTATTCTCCAGGATTGGACAAGGGATCAAGAGACAGACAATAAATTAATCGAATTATGGAGTTGTGTTTATAATATGGTGGGAGGCAAAATGCAATTTGTTGTATTAAGAGAAAACTCCCATGATTATTTTTTTTATAAACTTCTCAGGAAGATACTAGTATTGATAGGTATTTGATATAGTAGTGGGGCATCCCAATACTGATCCTGTGATCTTTAAAATGCAATTAAGTGAGTAGAATAAACAAAACACTTAAAATCAAGCAGTTCTTCATATGAAGCTGAAAATGATGCAGTTTCTTTCATTTCTTAAGTTGTAGCACAAATTATCCTTATATTCTTATGACAGAAGAATTTATGTGGATACGGATGAGGGTTTATAAGCTTCAGAGCGCATGACACTCGTGTTTTGGAGAATATGGCAGTACATTTAAAACAATTTTTTGGCCACAATACTGATTGATAGCTAACTCTATATATGCTTCTGGGAAAAGGGAGTTTATATAGTCCAAGTTCTGTATTTTAAAAGACCAGCCCACCTTATGTGCCAGCACATCACTTATAATTTCCAGTAATCAATACACTTAGAAATTCTTCTTTTGTTTTGATTTTTACTTTCCTGTCTTCAACAGCCTCTTTAATGTATTATGTAAAAAATAATTTGCTCCCTCTTGCTTCTAATTCCTAGTATATACATGCTGTAATTTGAACTCATGACATTTAAACGCTTACATTTAAATGCCGTTTTCAGCCATATATTCAGTTATATCAAAATCGGTATGACAAAGATATCGAAAACATCATCTTGAGTCATAAAGTACAAGCTTGCATTTTTGTAAAATGAAAAACTTAAAGCATTCTGTTCTGTACAAAATCTGTATTTGTCAAAATTGTAAAGCAATGCATTTTTGTTGCATACTTAAGAGATTAAAACCACACCTTTCAAAAATAAAAGGGACCATTTTCTTTTTTGGGTTATGCCTGTACCAGTGAAAATTCTTACTTCCTCTGAATTCAAATGTAAACAGAAAAAATTGACAAGTACCTGACATGCAGTAAATGGTTTAATTCTCCAAAGGAAAGGAGGGATATCAAGGACAGATATCTGAAGACTGAAGGTATTCCCTTGGAAATGCAAAAGTTTTGGTTCCTCCAGTAATTGTCCTCCTTGGAGTCTTTCATCTGACACCACTTCCTGCAATGGCAGAGGAGGAAAGAACTTTTTCAGTGTTAGGAACAAATACCAAATCTAATGAAAATTCATCTTGATGGAAGGTGCCTCCTTCACCTACAGCATTACGGGTGTACACAGAGGAGTGTTTCTCTCATGGGCATTGGCATTTATATTTCAATGTTGGAGTTAAAAGGATGGTTAGGCATTGTCACCTCTATTTTCGTGTACATAATGATGGTACTTGTGACATTGAATTTTCTCGTTGCTGCCTCAGTATCAATACTGACCTAACTTCAGAGCAGGAGAGGGAAACTTTAAGGATATTGCAACACAGTAGTGGCTTTCTTCATGTTTTGGGGTTTCAAGTCAAAGCCAGCCCATTTCTTTTTTACTGCAAGTTACTTATGTTTGATTGTTAGTATTGTATTGCGTCCCACAGGATCACTATTACAAATAAGTTTACCAGCAGTTTACCCAGAGCGCTCTCTAACATCCGCTTGAAGAGGGAAGCAAGACTGTGTCAGCCCATTTCCAGGTAAAGCAATTTCCCTCCAAAGAGGAAAACGGAAACCGGTTAAACTGTGACATCATTGTAATTTAGTCCTTCTTCTCTTCTGGAATAACATAACTATCCCTGCTGTTTTAATTAAGCTTTTGAATAAAAAACTTGTATTCCTTAACTTGTATTCCTTGTATTCCTTAAACACCTGACATACAAAGCTCAGCGAGGTATTTACTTAACGGACTGAAAGGAAGGTAGACAACATCAGACACGCTTGGTGAATAGGCTACTCAGTTGCAGATGAGGTTGGCAGCAGTTTTGGTGAGAAAGCCCTCTCAGGACTTTAAAGAGCACGGGAAGAAACACACTGAGCGGACATGTTAGACAAAATGCTCCAGTTTCATTTCTCCTCTCTTGGACTTTTCCAGAATTACTGGACAAGACTGAGAAATCTTGGAAGCTGACTTTGAGCACGAATTTGCACTACAGCCCTCTAGAGGTCTGTTCCAACCTAAATTTTGATAGAATTCTGTGAATTTAAAACATAACAGTAAAAAAAATCACCCCTGCCTGTACTTACACAATGTTTATTCCTCTCCTGTTACAGTAAAAATACTAGTGAGAAAGGGAAGCTTGCAGAAGTCTTTAAAAATCAGCTAGCAAGCAGTCTTTCAAAATTACCTATCTTTATCCACTTGTCAGTAGCAAAGTTATTGTTAGAAGAGCTACTGGAATCATTGTGACCACCTGAAAATATAATGTGATTGATAGAGCTTTCTGAAACTATAATAATGGATTTCTATTATAAACCAATTTACAGGCATTTCAGTTTGTTTTAACTCCTGATGGCTGGGTTTGTATGAAAGAATGAATAAGAAGGGAGACTTTGGTTTTTGATTTTAGACTGCAACAGGAGTAGCTTATTTCATAACTATTTTCAAAATTCCCTGAATGTGTTGGGATTTTTTTAAAATACACCGTACTTGTATAAATACTGCTCTACTTTAATAATGCCTATGGTCCTTAACTCCACAAGCGTCAGCAGGACTGTCAAAATACAAAATAGAAAGGACTTGGCTCTCTTGTATTTTGAGAGCCAAGATTTTCCCAAGACATCAGGAATTCCACAAAGGGTGAAGTCATCTGTTAGAAAAGTAAGGTGAGTTTTCACACAGGGACAAACTGAAAGATCGAGGAACTCTGTGTCTCGTATAGGAGTGCAGTGTAAAGGATTAACAGTGTCAAAAAAAACTTGGTAAGCACAACTCCGATACTTTATCCAAAATGTGTATTTTCCATGTTCACCGCTTAATATTTACACTAGCATGAAGCTGATACAGCATGCTTTTAAGGGAAGTATAATTTCATAAATATACAGTTGTCTCATTATGTACAAACACCCTGTTCTACTTTCTGTGAATGCAGAAAACTGGTAATTATTCTTCTAACAATTTTCTACAGAAAAGCAACAAGTAACTTTGAAATCTTATTTATTTTAATGTGCATTAAGAAAAAAAATAACCCAGTCCCCTTCATTGTTTTACTGAATGTCACAATAATTTGAGAAACAAGATGGTACAGTCAAATCAGGATGCTATGGGTGAAGGCTTTTGTGATTTTTTTAATTTAACATGCTGAAGGTAAAATTCAGCATGAAGGAATCGCTGAAAGAGACTGCACCACACAATGGAATCCTGGGCTGCATAGGGAAGAGTGTGGCCAGTAGGTCGAGGGGGGTCATTCTCCCCCTCTACTCGGCACTGGTGAGGCNTGAAGCAGTAGGCAAAAAAAATGGTTGCTCTGAATAGGATCAATCTTGTTTCCCTCTTGTGGGCCTCTCTCATAGTTGCATTGCGCAATTTTGTGGGAGCTTTTCTTTCTATATTTAAAAGTACCAGAGATTTTTGTATTGCTTTTATAAACCTGCTGCACAATATTAAATGCATACGGGCAAAGCATAACTGATTCACAGTCGCTGAAGGCATCAGACAATACAGGTTTATACTAACTGAACGTATGACTCAGAGCTACTTGTATATGCTCACAAATGCCTAAGAAGGAATTTGGGCCTCTGAATTTCAGGCAGACTCACCCAGGAAAATACTGGTAGCCCACGAATTGTGTAAGTGTTATAAAGGGTATAATTACAAAGCTATTGTAAGTCTTTAACAATCCTTTCAGTGGCTTTGGTTTTATTAGAAGCACGTAGAGATTAGTGTGTGCTTCATGAAGATTCATGTTTCTATTCTGTATGATAGGAAAAGGAAGCAAAAATTCATCTGTCACAACTATCTTCATTTCAGTTCCCAAAAGAAAACCATTTTGTTAAAGCTTCGGAGGTTACTAAGGCTGCAAAAGCCAGTGAATTTCATTGTTTTGTCTTGGAATACCATGTAGAAAAATCATGCTAATTTCAATCACCACTTGGGGATTGTTTTGTGGTTTGTTTTTTTTTTAAAAGGGGAAATGCACAATTATAATTTATTTTTTTTTAAAAAAAGATGGTGAGGCAATCTCCTTCTTCTTGCTCAAATTGTAAACAGGAGAGGAAATCCTGTAAGGGTAACGAGCGTGATAAATACTATACATCAAATGACAATGACTTGCATTTTCTGCTTGTAGTGGAGTGGCACTCAGCTCCAGATGCAAGCGAGCTCTGCCTGTGCCACGTAGTAGCCCAGGCGCCGAGCCCAACCCGACACTCTGCCGCTCAGCTGTAGCTTCGTGCTGTGCTAACCATGGCTACGTGACTGTCGGTTAGTCTAGACTGTGGGCAGAGCAGGTTCCCATCTGCCTGGCAAAACAGGAAAAGACATTTTGGCTGCCCTAAAGCTCTTGCAGTGTAAATCCACAAGCATGACAACAGTGCAGAGAAATTAACGGACTTACTCTAAGTCACGCAGCAATGGCATAAAAAAAATACAGCGTTCTCATTCGTTTGAGTTCTGGACTATTGCTGTTGCCCAGGGACTATCCCCCGGAATAAAGGAATGTTAGTATTCCATGGAAAAATAACTAAAACCAAATTAATGAAGTGAAAACATTTACCTGAAATGCACAAGGTGTGTTATCCATACAGTATACTCTCAGATTGTAATCCAGAGAATTGCAAGACAGGCAGCCAAAAACCGCTACTTTCAGCTGTCGAACGGCACAGTCAGAGATCGGTTCTCCAATAAGAGCATAAGTTCCAAAGCTGTTTAAGAGAATGTGACAGGCATAAGGATCCAACAGGCAGTAGCAAGAAGTAGTTTCCTCTTCCACAGACATCACTTCCTGCAAAATGAAATTCAGGTTTAAAAAAAATAAATAAATAAAAAATCAATAGGCCTTGACAATAGGAGTTACAACATTATTTTTATTCAACTGGAATGCAGAGTATTTCTGAGAGCCAGTCTGCACACTCTTTACCCACATTGACCTCAGGGAAGGGGAGAAGGTAGACTACCTGTATGTGTAAATACTCCCAATTTAGCCCTGAGTCAGCAACAGGATTTATGGCAATGTATTGTGCAGAATTCAGTGTGTACAGCACATAATAATAATGATGATGCGTAAGCAATTTTAGCATCTTTTTTTCAAGCACTCTTGACTTTCTAGCTGTTTTTTTTCCCCTAACATCAAGTTAAGAAATTACCTTGAAGATTAAAGTCAATAAGCAAACCTTGAACAATAGTTGGTACTTGACTTCCTTTCAGAACATCCATTACAGTTATGTTTACCTTCATCAAAAAACTACCTATCCCACTCTTTCGCCTTTCATGCTTAGCTCTGCATTACAGCATCGTTAGATGAGGTGTTTGAGCAGTCTACAGTCTGGTGTTACAACTCCTCATCAATTCCAGGGTGTTTGTAACCAACACTGATGGAGCTGAGTGTTGAGTGCCTCTGCAGTAGGAAAACTAAGCTGGACTTGACAAGGTTTAGATGAGAGCAACAAACACCACAGTGGTTTAGAGGAGGAAAAGGATAGCGCGAGTTATGGTATCCATGACTGTTGTAATTACTGGCTTTTCCCCCTCACAATGCAATGAACCAAATAGTTCCAGCAGCAGCAGGGCAATAAACTCTTGATTGACTATGGATTTGTGTCTAGTTACTGGGTTCTGCGGTCCTAATAACATGTACAGTGAACACTTTATAGTTGGGAAATTCAGCACCTTCCCATCCTGTGTGGATTTCTGTAATGTTGAATAACAGTTCGGTTCGTGCTTTAGCCATCCCTTCAGGACTGTTATTAGTAGGCTGTCTCCCCAAATGATGCAGAAAGTTTAACGTGTTTGAGACTGCTGCCTACCAAGCAGTTTCAGTCAGCGATGGCCAGTGGGCTTAAAACACGCAGGTGGACAGACACAAATGATTAAATGCCCATGTCATGAATCACAAAGCTTAATTTCCCCAGTAAATCAGGATTACAAAATATACTTTCAGCTGAAAAAGCAAAGTATTTCATTTAACGTACACTGATCCTTCAGAGCTTATGAGCACAGGGTGATCAGTGAATGCCCATTAAAATATGTACAAAGAGACCTCCTCATTTTTAAATCAAGAGGATCCTTCTGAGTTAAAAAAAAATTAAACTTGAAGTGTATATTTTTAACCCGTTCCGTAACTTGCTTTATGTCATGATAAATTCTTGCGTGGATATAATGATCTGTTCTGACGCGAGTCTCTTTGGGAGCCATGATCTATCAAAACAATGTTTTTAAAAATAAAGGGCTACTTCGCTCTGTTATTAAGTGATCTGAGAAAATGAATAATTTCTCATGTCACATGGGCTAGATCATAAAGTTGACCCTTTTGTGCACATCACGGTAAAACAGTTGAAAATAGCTTAGCTGCTTCTTAACAAAATGCAAAATCTTTTCTAAATTGATCCTTTAAGATTACCATTTCTACCACTTACATAATCTTGGACTTGCGCCTGCATGAAGAAGAGTAGTCATGTTTCCATCATTTTAAGTGGGAGCAGAAGTCTAAACTTACCTCCCATTTCCCTTGCTGTGTCCTTTTTTTCAAGTGAATATTCCAGTGCTCTGAATTTACTTCTGCGCAGTGTGGTATGGTCAGGGCAAACGGAGTGCTGACAGACAGATCTGAGGGCCCACAAGTTACTTCTGGTCCTAGAAGAACATCCGTGCCTTCTGGCTGTAGGCTTTGTGTGTAGGGGGGAAGACAATAAAGTCTGTCAGGCTCTTTTTATTAAGGAGTGGAAATTTACTTTAACTGCAAATTTTAAAATATATGTTCGTTAAAATATAAGTACCTCACTCATCTGTTACAGGAAAGGATAAGCAAGCCAATTACTGTGCTAATTTTCATGTAGAAGCAGTAGCTGAAGATGAAACAAAACTATTAGGACACATCTACTCAAATTGTTGGCTGGTCAGTTTAGGATTCTGGTCTTCAAAATACATTTCAATTTGCTTAAACCAAATACAACACTAAAATTACTCTATGCAAGTAAGCCTTGCTTTATGCACCAGCTGGTAGTATTACCATCTAATTCTGCCTTCAAAGACTGTCATCAACAATATTTTCACAGTAGAGAAGATAAAACAAATTATGGTTTAAAAACACAGTCTCATAAATTTTTCCAGATTGAGTGTGATCTCCCTGGTTTGAAAACACATTTATATTCTGCAGAATGAACAAGCTATGTAACTTATAGCAGACATCAGGGACAGGACTTCTTTGCTTAAATTTAGAACTCTGCAAAGTAGATTTGCGCATGCGGGCTCCTTTATAGTCAATGGAGATCCCATCAGCACAACTGAAGTCTAGGGATTCATCTAAGCTGAACGTAATCACCTATGTTTGGTTAGATTAACTGCTTGCTAAATTATAAAGATGAAGTATCTGAAAAGAATCATCTTCTCTTATTCAAACCTGAATTGAACCCTATCCCACATAAATGTGCTTTCCTTACCTCTTACAATAAACAGCTGTGCAGAGCCAGTGACAAAGTGATGAGACTCACTTCTTACACATTAAAGGTGGCAGTTGAACAATTGAAACATCTTGTCCTGTTGGGGTTGGTTCGGGTTTTTTGTTTGTTTTGGGTTGTTTTGTTTTGTTTTTACACAGTAATCCTTCATCTGGGTTTTATGATCCCAAATTTTGGCTTCTGAATTACTGGGCATGTCGTTCACTCTTAAAATTAAAGCAAATGGTGTTTCCAAGATAAAAATAAGGGGAAGAACCTCAACCAAGACAGAAATGATATAATAATAAAACGAAGATACAAATTAGGGGAAAATCCCTGCTTAAAAATTAGGGTATACTTCCACTGCCATGTCATAAGCTAACATTTCCCTTAGAGCTTTGCAACAGCAGCATAGCAACAACCAAACCATCCCACACTGCCTATGCTGAGCCCAACGCTTCATGGCTATACTCTTAAATTCTAAGTTACCCAAACTGACTTGCACAATACGTTTAAGCGACTGTAGCTCTCATGTAGGCAGACTTAGTGTAGCCCTGCACTTAAATCAGTCAGCTTCCCATCCTGCAAATTGCCTTTGCACATCCGTCTGGCATCACCTGGGAGGAGTGTTCTCAGTACGCCTCTAATAGTAGGTGCTCTGAAAATGCAGTTAAAACACCATTCTTGCTAAAGACTTGAAAAAGTTCCAACAACTTCAGTGACAGCCCTTACTAAAGACTACACATACAAGTATTTGTGAAATGTGAAGACTGGAGTGAAAAAAAAAAAAAGACACAACTTGCTAACAAAAAAGGCCAATTCTGCTTTTTCTTTTTCAAGCGTCATAATAATAAATGCTCCCTAAGCCTCAGTGCTCCTAAGTGTTTGTAGGAGTATTAGGCTAAAAAGAAATAAAAAAAATCAAAGCACAAACCCAGCCTCTACTATAGCTGCCCTGTTCCTCTTGACCAGCCAGTGCGTAGCGGGAGGGAAGGTCTGTGCGCGCAGGCCGTGCTGCGCAGAGCGTCTCAGCAACGGCAGCAGTCTTGCCACCTTCAGAGACACATAAGATTGTGCATTTTGTTGAACTGATATCAGAACGACTATTCTAAGCAACAGTTCAAGCAAAAAACTACTTGCTTCTGCTTATGCCTATAAATAACAAAATTTTTCCCAACTCCTTCACTGCTAGGAAAACAGTCTTTGCACCAAATACCATCGCTTAACACCAAGCACTGCTTCCCTTTACAAATGGTTATTTGATGTCCTTAAAAATAAAACCTTCCAGCAGTTACCCCAAAACACCTCTTTCCAGCTGATTTAAGAAATCATCCAGTTACAAATACAAAGAAAAATGTCTTAGAACTATTAGAAACCCTCAAGCCAACTTTTATACATATTTATTTTTCAGTAAGTTATTCAGTTCCTATGCTTCCTCTCTGCTGTACCTCGGCAAAGGCTGGTGTGTTCTACTTCCTTATCTCTGTTTTGATGCAGCTGCAGGAAGGGGGCAACAAAAGCGTATTTCCAGAGAGCGAGTCAAACCGTCGTTATTTGACTTGGTTGGTGCATTTCTATCCTATCTCTCTCCCAACACACACGTCCTTTGCCAAGTGGCTGCTGCTGACAAATGCATAAAATCCCAGGAGGGTGGGGAGGTGGAATTTTGCTAAAGTTGCCTCCAGTACAAAGTCTGACAATTCATCTTCAGTAATGGGAGCAAAATATAGGTTATTTTGTTTTCAGCACAACATCCTTAGGAGACATGAATCCAGAGTTTTAGTTATGCTACTGGTGATGATTTCCATCAGAAATAGCTCAAATTTTGCAAGCCTCAAGAATGAAACAAAACACAAATATAGAAGATACAAAAAGAAATAATGTCAATAGTGGTAGGAGAGTCCTGGTAGCAGCCCAGCGAAGTTGATGCAAAAGACGACTGGGAGACTATGATTGTAGTCTACCAAGTGCCCTCCCACCCACCACATTAAAAAAAAAAAAAAAAAAAAAAAAAAAAATTTAAAAGCCCGAGTCACTGAAATGGTGTAGGCTGTGGTCACAGCCGCTGGCAGACCTCCAGGGTCACGCTGTACGCTTGCCGACTGCATACACCACGGAGAGAGTAATAGCAGGGATGTGTGTGAATGACCAAAGACAAACTAGTCTGAAAGGAGCTATTTAATTGCTTTTAGAGAATCATTCCCCTGTAGAACATATTGGACAAACATATGGGAATTCTGGGAATTATTTAATGCCAAATGGACTGAAATCAGTTAATTAGGTGAACTCTCATACTTGTTGCAAGTAGCAAGAGTCTTCTGTGTAAACTGACATGGTATTAGACTCTCATGCAGTTCTGAGCCATTTATTAGGCAAGGTGGGAAAGGGAAACATTACCCAATGCAAGTACTTGATATTTCATTGTTGCAGGGTAAAACAAATCAGTAACCAGATCTGTCCCCTCAAATCCATCAAAATCAAAGGTCTGCAGTTTTCAGTAGAAGACAGACAAATAGTCGCTATTGCTGAGCAAAAATTAAAAACTGTTTTATCTAAAAATACTACATTGGAAAGAAACATGAGGAATTGCATCCCACAATATTTTGCCCTCTACAAAGCGCTAGTAAAGAGGTTTCTTGCATTTAGAGTTTCATTTTCAGTTTAGAAATTGCTGCTAGAGTCACATTTGTACCTGAAGCCAGAGTGCTGAGAAAATTTTATGGGGAGGAGGCTCTAGGCCCTCAAGGAGAGGTCTAGTGCTACTCAAAGCCCCGTGGTTCGTGTCAGCCTGGCCTAGAGCAGCAGCAAGTGGTGCTCCAAATGCCAGATGTTCTTCTCACTTTTTGCTATGCAGAGGCCCTGAGTTGCAGGCGTGGTGGTACCAAGGTGTGCATTCCATCCCAAAGCATTGCTCCATTAAAATTCCATGTTGGAATACAGTGAGGGTTAACTGGAGAAGTAGGGAAGGGAAGAGGAAGCAATGCTGAGTGTCCATTTCTTTCTGAACGCAATGAATTTCAGAGAAGAATTTAATATTTGCCCTTCAGTGTTTACTCTCCCGGTGGCTTATTACAAGCATCTGCAACAGAGAACCTAATGGCGTAACAGGCTCCTAAATGAACCGCGATACCTGGGAAGCGGAGCCTGACTGGTAGTGAACACATCTGTGCCTTGAGTCTGGATTTCTCATTGCAAGTTCACTCCTTGCACGACAAAAATATTTGCTTTCAGACTGCTACAGACACCGAAATACTGGTTTTTCCCCTCTCCTTTGCACCAACACTCGTACAAACGAGTGTGATGGAAAAACAGCAAAATAAATTCATGGTTTAAAAAAATCAATTTAAAAAAGGAACAGCATGATATTTAAATTACATACCCATCAAGCCTGCAGTTTACAGCTGAAATGTATTCTATTGCTATGGGTTGCTTTTGCGAGATGAGAAAATTTTGCCTTTGGAAAATAAAGGTACATTGTCACATTCCTGTACCACATTGCATGTAAATGCATACATTTATGAAGCTTTGATTTTTCAAATTATATCATTACAAAACATGTTTAAGTCTGGGCAAGACTGTCTGGTTTCATTCTGTGTATGCGAACTCCAGCCAGTGAATACTATGTATAGGTGCTGGACACTCAGAGTCAGGTGCGCATCAGAAATACAATCCATTTTTCCTATCGTGCATCCAAATGTGTTCAGTTACCATTGAACCTTCACATTTCTGCTACATTCCTACAAAACAAAAACACAAGGAAAATGGGGAGAGTACTAACATGAGACCTGGTCTTCTCCATCCTCTCCATTTTCTTTTCTCCTTCTATTTTTCCACACACTAATCTTCCCACTCTTATTTCGACTGTATTGTTGGAATCTCTGAAAACCATTATGTTACAGTATTTTCATAATCCCTGCATCTCAGTTATGCTTTTTTCTAATATTTATAATATAAAGGCATATTCACAATTTACAAAGTTTAGTCAATCTAAACTCGTAAGTTTTTGCATGATACTAACCAAACACACTAATATACTCGTACGACTCTCAACTTTTATGTTTGATTGAAGAATGCAGTGTGAGGGTTTCTGTATGTTCAGGGACTCAAATCTATACAGTTTATACTGGCACATGTAAAGAAAAATTTGTTTATACTGTAGGTGACTAAACAGTCATCTTAATTAAGAATCACTTTGGCTATTCTCATGTTTTCTCACACTGCAATCGGTATGGTATTGGAAACATACTATTAAAATGACAGTGTGTAGAGCGTAGTGTAGAAGAAAAAGTTTGCAAGAAAGGAGAAATAGAAAAAAATCAGGAAAAATACATAAATTTCAGGGCAGATTCTGCGTTCTGTTGTAGCTCAGTGAACCTTGTTATTTAAGTATGGAATACAGACCACAGTCAACGAAGACAATATTATCCGAACAATTGCAGACAGACATTTTTCTCTTTGATACAGTTTTCACACAGGATATTTTAGAGAGCTTTACATGCATTAAAGGCATGTAAGAGAACTGCAACAAATTTGCTTACTGCTTCAAAGTGAATCAGTAACATAATTGGGACAAGAACCCAGGATCACAAATACTTGCCCATGCCTCATATCCCGCACCCCATCAGTCAGTTCTGTTGTGAGAAGATTGGATTATGAGCCTTTTCTGACTGGAATATCAGACCTTTCACTGCATTCTACTTTTTCATTAGCAAATAACTACAACATGTAAAAGCCATACATAGAAGCAGATCTCCCCTCCCCCAACTACTTAATACATGACAAGGTTTCCCCCCTTTGCTTGAAAAGCATCAGGTAAGTGGCAAATTTCAGGGGGGTAAGACACTGTCCTCTGTGCCGACTTAGCAGAAATTATCTCCTCATAGGGAGCATATAATAATCATAATTTGCGGCTTTTCAGCCTGCCTCTCTCCAGCATCTCCTTTTCTTACAATTTTACAGTTTTTTAAAACCAGAGTGTTCTGCTCCCTCTGTAAAAAGGGAGGCTCAAAGCTGAAGTGTCACGCTACGTAAAGGTGTCAATGCTTGCAGGGATTTTCTTCCAGCTGTTCTCATCTTATTTCTAGGCACCAGTAAGACCAGTTACTCTGCCACGGCTGGCAAACATTTCTCTCCTGCATAACAATCTAACTGGGTCACAGTATGTATTTTTTATTTATTTTTCACTTCTGAAACGTCTTTAAGCATGTATGCTGGCAGCAGGTGGTTCTGGAGCACTAGTGTTTTGAAGACAATAGGCACACACTAGACCTTGTGCTGGCTCTTCCATGCTGAGCACGTGGGGATCGCAAACAGGCTGTTGTGAACGGACATGCAATCCCCAGTAGAACCCTAAAGTATTTCGGTGCTATCATCTGCGCAGAGCTGCTGTCCCGTTACTGAAATACTGCTTTGCTTCTCTTGAAGAAATACACTTGACCTGCCTCCTTGGTGGGAGAACTCATGATGGGGGGTGTCAACGATGGCCTAGGGGTGAGGCGTCCTTCCATGTAAGTTACCTACAGGCTCTGGCTGATTCTTGGCTGGACTCAACAAGCAAGAAGATCTCCCAGCCAACAGTGCTGAGACTTACACAGCCCAGTTCCATTAACCAAGTGACAATTTCTAACTGCACAGAACCACTCACCAACTGCAGTCTGTAACTAACTTCAGTGACGCATCCTGAGGTGTTCTGGTTCAAGGAACAAACTGGCAGATAGCGATCTCTGTTCCAGGGTAGCTCTGCTTAGTTTTTATGTCTTAAGTATGAAGTCAGAATTGTGCAAGCAGGCAAGAGACATTTCACTCTAATTCTCGCTTGGGCCCGAATCAATAGCTTTGTTGTTTCTTTCACAAACATCAATAACCCATACTTTCTGCCAGCATCAAAGCGTCCATATGGTGTTTGAAGGCTGAGCTTAGCTATTTTTCTCTGTAAGTAGTCCTTTAGTGGTTCTTTAGGAAATTCTAGCTGCAAGAAGCATCCTAGAGAATCTCTGCAGTGAAGCCCATATATATATGTCCCTAAGACTTTTCGGTTTGGTGTCTTTGTGGAGGGACCACCAGTTCCATCACTGATCTGTTCCGTTACATGAGACACTAAAGAATTCTCAAACCTGAATTTGATTTCTGTTCAGGATACAATGAGTTTTTCATTCCACAGAAGGAGATTGTACCTGCTTACAGCAAAAACAGCTGATCGTCTCACCACAGTATCTGTAGTGGACAGAGAGGGATTTTTTTTTCCCAGTACAAAGTGACAGTGAATTCAGCATGGATCAGATCCCATACCATCTCTGTTCCTCTTGTGTCTTTTCATGTACATCTCATACCTCAATATCTAAATGAAGATTAGAAGTGACAGCTAACCCACTAGTCCTAAATAATCTAAATCTGAACAATAGGATCCTTGTTCTCTCACGCATATTTAAGGTGCATAAGGTACCTACTACGGTGAGTTCAAATCTCTGCAGGAACACCACAGGACTTCCTTCTTGTGTGCATCTATTGATCTGGTTAACTTGTGCATTAAATTAAATTCCACTGATTACCATGTGATGTGGAGAAGGTTTCATTCAGAAATTACAACTTGAGCTACTTCATTTTTAATGGTGATACATCTTCAACTTGTGAGGTAAAGAAAATCTATCCTCTTTCTCTAATCCACTATTTTACCCTTCCTCCACATCCAAGCATTGTGCCTGTCCAGATGAACAATCGTCTACATTTTAGGGATATCTGCATGACAGACCATATGCTTATACAGCCGCTCTGCAGCGTGGTGCAGTACTTCTCTCTGTCATCTTCCATACACACCTACAAATCAGGTACTAATTCCGAACTGCTGGCTTTCCTCCCACCCTTGGGACACGGAAGCCCACGGGCAATAAAAGAGGAGGCTCCCTGCACATCAGCGCGAGCTGCAGCTGCTACAGAAGTCTGGTTTATTCCACCCAGTTCAGATGGGTGAAAGATACATCAATCTTGCCTCAACTATGCAAAGAAAAATACAGTATTTTGATGGAAACAAATGTTTGATTTTGTCTCACTTTATAGAATTTCACTTTTAAAGAAAAAGGAAGGAAAAATCTCCCTGTGATAATCTTTGGTTTGGTTTGCTACCTCTGCTTCTGCCCACAGAAAAAGGAAAACAGTAGGCAAAATTTGCTGCTTGTTTTTAATTAACCTATTTTAATTCATTTCTGCAGAACCCTTGCAGATAAAACAGCTGGGTTTTTTTTTTTCTTCATTCCTTTTACATATCTTAATCTTTCATTGAAAATGATCAAAAACCTATGGCAGCAGATGGGGATGGAATATGAAAGTTTTCAGGAAGGAGTTCAGATATCAGAGGAGGGAAAAAAATAGATTTCAGTTTAAGTTTTGAAAAACACTTCTAGGCTTTAAAATTTATAGGCAGCTCTGTATCTTTCAGTTCTTAAAGGAAAATTCCAGTAATCATTTGGCTATAAGTTGCTGTAAGTAAATATTTACAAGCGGCTATTTTCTTCTTTCCATGTCTCCTCAGATATACCCACTAATTTCTCAGTGCTTTTAGCTGAATGTATATTTAAGGTGAGGGAGATAAGAGAAATAACTGCTGTAAAGAACTACAACCAACTCTCCTGTCTCCAGTTGTACAAACCTGCCCTTGATTACTACTTCTAAAAACTGTCCCTCTCCCAGGCACTCAAAACAAGGCTTAATCAGTGAACCACTCTTCACTTGGGACCCGTGCCTGCTGAAATTATCCTCGAATTAATCAATTAAAGTATACACTACAGATTATTCACTTGGTTCTTTTGGAATGTAAATTATGAAAAGGTAGTTTGAGAAAGTTGAGAAAGTTATTTAAGAATTTTTTTTTTTCAAAAATACTGTTTGGAGAGCCTCACTGCAACTTGTAAGACTGGATGTGAAGGTAGGAGCAATAAATCCTGTCAGTGCACGTAGTGAACTACAGTTTGCCAGCCTTATGCAGAGTTAGGAGCAGCAGAAAGTCTCAACATCAAAAAGAGAAGAAATGAATTCAAGAAAAGTTTAGATTAGAGCAAGGAAAAAAAGGTCAGAAAATGTAACTGAAAAGCCTCAGTGGAACAAAGCTGCATTACAGAATTAACAAGCCCCATCACAGAATCTGCACAAACCAGATCCTCAGCGAGTTTAAACTAACATCAGCACTTTTCACTGGATGAAGACGTGGTCTTGTACTTGCAGAGATGCACACAAGACCCATCAGCTGACTTCTGACAACAACTCAGAAAGGGGGACTGTAGAGTGCTTTTCAGTAGCTTATTTCAATTAAATTAAATGTGATTACCCTGTCACTTTTCATCTGACAATCTCAAAAGATTCAGCAGTCACTTATCCTCCAGAGAAGGGCAGTGGAGAGATTGCTCTGTCCACTGCTGGGACGCAGTTCTTCAGACGTGTGGAAGAGTAGCACCTGACAGTTTAAGGAGACAGAGTACTTACTACTTTAGAAGTTGACGTCAGGTACCTAGATGTTCCTCTAGGTTTAAATGGGGAAAGCCTCTGGCTTTAATGATTTTTTTTTTCTTTTTCTTTAAAACCATCGTTACATACCTTTAGTGACAGCAGGAGGTGAGAAGTTTTGTTTAGTCTTAGAGACCTACCTGCAGCAGCAGAGCTCTGTCTAGCATAGAAAAGGGGAGGGATGCCAAGGTGAACAGGGCTGTGAAAAGGATGTAAATTGCTGTTTCTGCTGCCTGCAATACGAGTATATTCCCGAGAGGTCTCATCCAGGCACTAGACTGACTCTGCTTAGATTTGAATGAAGGCAATTGAAGTGATTACAGTGGAATCAATGAAAACACCCACATGTGCAGCTGGCAAGAGAATTCAGTGCTGTGCAGCTAGCAGAACATCTTAGAAGTTTTAAAAACATCTAGAAATGACGTAGGTTTCTTTTGTAGGACAGACATTTGCAACATATGTGATGGACCAACATAAAAACCCCAATGACCTGCCTTTGCCAAACCACAGTTCTTCTGTTTGTTTCCTTTTTTTCCTTCTTGTCTTTGAAATAAATATGACAGAGTTGAAACCTGGAGAACCTCAGAGAACTAACTTGTCTATTTATGAAAGGCCACCAGTATTTCAAACATCACGTTCCTGTCCCACCAGATGCAATGTTGAAAAAAACCCTAAGGATCAAAGTGCCGTTTAATTTCTACTGTTCATCAGCTGATGCTGGCGAATCCAGCTGGGGAACAGATTTTAATGGTGATTTAGAAACCAAAATAATTTAAGAAATGATCCTGAGCATTCACTTATTTGCATCATCTAGGCTACCAAACATCTGTCATGAAGTAACAACAATTCACTACCTGCATACCACAGGGTCATTCAAACTGATGACCTGGACAGTGAATTTTAACCCGTTGCCTGCATATTATGAGAGTCTATGGACCCAGAGGCTCTATAACAAGTAATTAATGAAAGCATCTGTGCTGCTAGTAGACTTGTGTCATAAGTCTGCAAATCAAAAAAGATGAAATCATTGGCTCAGAAGTCATACATCAGCATACATCGCTCTCCTTGAGGTATCCCATCCTTTAACAGCATTTGCAATAATTCCATGTGATTTCAGAGAACCATCGCACAAAGATCATTTCTGCTGTCACTTACACAGACACAGCATATGTCACAACAGTGTGGTCGCACCAGCAACAGGGAAGATGGAGTGACTCTTACACATCCCATTCCTTTAGATAGTATTGACAAGAAATCCATTAAATGAGACAGTCCCACAGATTCTGGATGTGTGTGTGTGTGGTTTTTTTATGTACTTCTTACCTGGAATCCTTTTGAGTGATGGCAAGATAGATTTCCCACGAAGTCTCTTCAGGAATAGCTCCATGTGGTATCAACAAACTGACTCCTACAAAAGAGCAACGGTAGAACTTACCTTTGGGAAAGGCACTGGATGTAAAGAACAATGCACACAACTGGCCTCTATTTACAAGACCTAGAAAGGCCATCTACTAGAGCAGAAGAATGCACCTCTGAAATAGGGGTTTCCACCACAACGTTCATCAGATGAAAGGAAAATACACTATTAATATGATCCACATAGTTATTAATATTTAGCTGTCTTACAGAGTCTGGAATTATATAGACTCATATGCCTAAAAATTTCTTGCTCCAACACAGCTCTTAAGTAGTTTGCTTCCCATTGTTTTGTGCGGCTAAATGACACTGGATTCATAGTCTCGATGTGACTGAAGGCTTCCCTTCATCCTTGGGTACAGGCAGACTCTTTTGTCTACTTCACCACTTACACAAAAGTGAATAATTTATGGAAACAAACGGTACCATCAGCTGTTTCCTTAAGACTTCCAGCAAGAGTGGTTTGTAATCCCAGTCATTTTGATGGTCTTGTTACCCTGACAGGCTTTTATCTGATGCAGCAACAGAACAATCTCTCGAGTTCCCTACTTATTTGTTCTTTTCCGTTTTTTTAACGATAAATATAGTCAAAAGCACATGTGCCTTTTGTAACTTTTACGTTAGCCTTTGCCAGTTTCTGGAGGGCGGTTAGGGCAAGTTATCAAAGATTTTAATCAGCTGTTGACTCTTTCACTCTTAGTTGCCAAAATGCCTCTTAGTGGTACACAACCTGCCATCTGCATAGCTCCATATTTTACAAGATATGATCATGGTTTAAACTTTTCTTGAAACCTCTTTGCCTCTTTCTAACTTTGAAATCCAATCTGATAATTCTAGGATCACAAGGAGTCTCATCATGGAGAGAGACTACCTAACCAAATTAATCTGAATTTGCATGGAAATCACCACACTTTTTTATTCATATACATAATAACTAGTGAATCCAAGTGATGTGATTTTCCTTTTACTCCACTAGTATAAATTAGAAGTTAACAAGGATGCTTTGCACCGGGTACCAGCGCAATTAAACTCTTGTATAGCATATCAATACAGGAAGACTAAATTCTACTTTGCGTATGTCACACAATGCAGAACCTCAGCTAAGTAGTGACACGATTGCACTATAATTTACAATTGGCTAGCAAATTTGATCTTACATAAATAAGCAGAAGGAAGTACATAAATTGCAAGCGGACCAAATATGTATTTAAATAATCTAATTGATGGGACTATCATTATATCAAGTAGCAAAAATAGTGTGAGGGACCTCTCCATTCATGACTTAACTGACTTAGTGCCTCTGCCTTTGAATAGCCATCCCTGAACACCGAAACGATCTGTGAAGAAATGAGTACATTCCATGTGTTGTGCATGACTGTACACTAAATATTGTATCCCTGAGTTACACACTGTTATCAGTCTTTATTAAATACTGACCACATTTTTTATGGTAATCTTTAAAGCACTCATTTTATAAAACACGAAGGATAAAGCTTTAAAGCATTCAGTTCAACTAGATCCTAAGAGATAAGCTTGGACACACCAGTCAAATGAAATCAAAGGAGACTGATTAAAGGTCACTGGAGTTCAAAAGATATCATCTTCACTAGCAACGGTGGTATCTGGTGTTTTCTGCTACATTTGCCATTTTGAAAAAGAAAGTATCCAACATAGGGAATTTCATTCAGCGTGATACGAACATAGCGATGTAGTGCAACATACTGCAGGAATATGATTTTAACATCCTTTGTTTGATTCTAATTTGGTGCCATGTATTTTCAGCTCATTCAACAAGCAATTTCCTAAGTCTGAAATACATCTCTCAAACTGAAGTCACAAAACAAACTCTACTTCTCAAACAACGCAAACTGAGCATCTCTGCTGCCATGTTTCAGTGCACGGCCCAATCTTGAAACGCCTGTCGACTTTGAAGTGCCCCGCTATGGAAATCTCAAGCTATTAAGCTAAAATAAAGAGAAAACCAGAATGCCAGGAGTCAATGCTAATGAAAGCCACACTAGAGTTTTCATTGAGAGTGGAAGCTACTCTCCAGAGACGTCTGTTTGTTACATGCTGCAGACTTTGATAACATAATGAAGTCTGACAATGTTAACGCAGGCAGAGGTTGATGCGTGTAGATTCTGCTTTGAATATGACCCCATTATATAAGATGCTGATCCAGTATCGGCCTCCTTCCTGGGGAGCCCTTCTTTTGGATCAGGATCCAAGTAAGCAACAGCTTTGATTAATATGACTTTCATGCTGAAGACATCAAGAGAGGCAGTAATTTGTAACAGTTCAAATAGGCATAACACCTCTTTACTACTCATCTCAAGCTTTGTTCTGATCAGTCATCTCCTGTGTGGGCAACATGCTCTACTTCCCAAAATTTGCATTATGGAGCCCCTGCTTTTTCTTTTCTTTCCTTTTTTTTTATTTAGTCTTAGAACACTACATCAGGCAATATGTTTAATCTAAAATTATTGTATATGCTTTTAACAGAAAGGATCTACCCACCTGTGTTTGGAACCACTAAACGGCCACCCAGGTGTCCAAAAATGGCAGTTGTCTTCAGCTCACTTCTTGTTGAAACAGAAGACAGGTTCTGAATATACGTAGCCTTATTTCTAGCCTGTATTGTACCAAAAGCTCTATTATTTCCATGAGGAAAAGTTCCAGAATGTGCCTTTCCATGATATTCAGCCCTCTCTGTCACCCCGAGGGACACCATGAATGAACTCTGAACTTTGACTTTGATGTCTGACAGCGGGTTGAACAGTGAAGACTCTGTCATTAGCTCCTTGTCCATGGGATCCTGCAGGCAGATCGGTCCACTGTAAGTTCTGCTCACTGTCAGGTCAGGCTGCAAGGACGAGTTCAAAAGCAGGGAGTTCCCTGGTCAAATGAAGCAGATCAAGGAGTTAGTTACTGTATTAAGACGTTAAATCAGAAATCTCTTTCTGACCTCCCCACCATTTCCTTTTTGACTTGCTCTTCCTTCCTGATACTCTCAGAGCTCAAAATCACATAAGGTAATGGTAAAAAACAGATGAAGGGACGCAATAGATCTAACAGGCACTTCATCACTATGTTTTCTGCACTTCAGGCAATTCCAGAGTGCAGGAATCCAAGAAGAAACTTCGGTTTTGTTTTGGATTCGGGTTTGTGTGTATGCCTTTTTTCTTTTTTTTTTTTTAAAAAAATTAAACCCCACTGGGTGAAGACACATCTTCCTGCAGACCTTTTCTGTGAGCTTACACAAAACAATAGCTTCATGCCTGAGGGAAACTGGATTGAAAAGAAAGTGGGACAAGAGTAACGTAGGGAAAAATACCACAGTTAGTTATTTAGGAGCATTGTTTGGTTTTTAGCAAATAGAATTTTTCCCGAAGTAACTAATTTTCTGGAAATTATCTGTACTGCAACCTTGAAAATTTGATCACTTTAAGGGACTGCGGGTTGGGTTGCTAACACTATAAATACATTTCTCCAAAGAATAAAATTTGGATCACACTAATCCACTGTCCATATGTCAGTATTGTGTTCTCTTTTCTCAGCAAACTGAACAGAGAATTTGCCTTCTTTTTAGCTGAATTGTTTAGTTTACAAATGCTCTTATTTAAAAAACCCACAGACATACAACCCAAAGTAACTGAAACTCAACTAATTTTATCCTGGCATAAGAGAAACTGGTGTGCTCAGATATTTTTAGTGTCCAGAACTAATGTTTTTGAAATGTTCAGTCAAACAAACAATTCCCCAGACTGAAAACAAAACTTTTAAGGCAAACTGAACAACAAAGGAAAAAGTTACTATTTGAGACAGTCATTGAGGATTACAGGACTCCAATTAAAGGCTTGGATTTTTAAATGAACCTGTAAACATCCTTGTCCACCAAGTCCCTTTCCCAATTGCTTGCAATTCGTGCTTTGTAAGGAATGCCTCCCAGAAAATAAAGTAACTGTAAAAACAACACCACAAAAAACCCCACTAAACTCTGCAACATATTTCACTTTTCCAAGGAGAGAAGAGACATGGGGATACTTTCACACCCCACCAACGATAAGGCAGGTCTCTATGTTAGAATGTCAGTACAGGATTAAAGAAACATACTAGTTAAAGGTAATCACTGGTTTTATTCCCCCCCCACTTTTTTGTCCAAAGGAAATATTATTCCAGAAAACATCTGAGTGCTGCTTTTAGTAAAAGTAAGTACTTCTTCCATAGTTTATTGTATTGGTGGCTTTCTGAAGTTTTGTGTTGTGAGTGGTGGGTTGGTTTGTTGGTTTTTTTATAATCAGTACCTGTTCACCCACATTTATTTCCCACAGACCTCAGAATGGGGATGGCTGCATGCTAACAGCAGCTTATAAAAATACCTGAAGCTGGGTTTCTCAAATTAACAGTAAAAAACTAATCACTTCTATTAGAGTAAAGAAAATAGAAGAACTGTAAATGAATAGGAAGGAACATGCTTTCTGGGTTTATTTGTTTTGGTTGGTTTGGGGCTTTTGTAAGCCACAAATGTCAGTGTAGAAGCTAGTCATGGTATTTCTAAAGCACTTAAGAGTGTGGTCAAGAAAGACAATGTATTTGTCCAAGTTGCGCTGACAAATCGGCAGCAGAGGCAGTAAGAGACAGTTCTAAGCCTCGATCCCCGTGCTGCAGCGACCCTTCCTTGGCCTTCAGCACATCTGCTCAGCGTTAGGCTAGAATGCCCTCCCACAGCCCGTCAGTGATCTCAGCCTAGTATCTCTTTGTAGTAGGAGCTCTGGAGAGAAGAAAATGAAATCACAACACTAACCTTGTCTGACTGTTTTAAAATTAAATGTCTGGAAGCCTCCTGTCAGTGCAGATGAATCAATCACATCCACGCCGTACTCACTCTGACTCCGTCTGTAAAGGGTAACGCCAACCACCAGCACAGCTACAGCAATGACTGCTGCTCCCAGGCCGGAGTACAAGGCAATGTCACTGGCAGTCTCGATATCTGAAAGGAGAAAGAGTGGGTACCAAGTCAGCAATGCTCACGAAAACATTCTGACTGGTGCTGGCTGGCCCTGAGCAAAGGGGACTTAGGAGGCCACAGAGACGTGGCCAGGGAGGTAAAGCTGTGGAGCACACCACAGCAGGATAGTGGAGCACAAAGGAACACTGCAAAGCAAGAGTCTGAAAGCACGAGCAAATTTCCTGATGCATCACCCCATCCAGGTGAGCTTACACTGTTTTAAGGATTGCATCATGGTCTTTAGAGGTTTTCTTTAAAATGGGAGAGTTGGACTCGTAGCAGTCAGAAGCAGAGCGCTTACCACTAAATAGCCTTCTCTCTCATCTGCACACATTGCTAGCTCGGGCTCCTTGCTGAGGTGTGCCGTCATTTCCCATTCCAGCCCCACGGAGATCATCACACTATGGTAATACAACCCTTAAAGGGAGAACATGGAACGACTGCAGCTAGGGAGGGCCGCTTTAGGTACCAGCATGGGTCTCATCTATTGCTTGCTTCCAGGAAGTCTTGAATCCTCTGAAAAAAATCTTAGTGAAGATTTTGCCTTCCCCCTCTTTATTTTTTGTGTGGGCTTTAGTATAAGAAGGAACAGTCCATCCTCTCACAGCTCAGAGAGGGGCTGAGGAGATCCCACACACCTTCTCAGGTCCTGCAAGCATCTTCAGTCTTCAAAAACAGGTTGGAAACCAAATCTTCCCTATGATCGCATCCACACATTAAGCTTACAACCACGTTTTCTAAGACTTCAAACTTTTACAGCAGAGAAGAATAACTAATTGAATTATCCAGTCCTGCTGTTCTAGATCCTCTGGGATTTGGGACCACGTACCATGAAATTAAATTACTTGGCATGTACACTTGGTGGGTCCTTAGTTCCTGTCGTGGTTTAGGCCAGACTGGCCACTGAGGCGAAACGAACCAGGACAGTTCCTTAACGGCAGTTTAGAGGAAGAGCTAATCGTGTGTTCCCCCGGTACATCATCTGTTATCCTGCTACGCGGCGCTTCTGCTATCTAGTGACCAGCACTTGGTACAGAAAGTGCATTTATTTCTAACAAATGACAGTGACAAAAAATAACTAGGAAATCCAGACTACTCGATATCAGTACATAAACTGCAATGTACAGAAATAGGGTAGGAAGTTAAATTCAGCATTTAATGAATAGCCAATTACTGAAATTACTTAATTAGTATTTGGGAGGAGGCTTCTGTCGCACATAGGTTTTTCTGCAGAAAGTCAGCTAACTTTATTTTAGCTGAATTTTTAAAATTAACGTGAAACTTCAGACCAGTGAGATGAAGGAAATGAGTACCTATGGGCAGCATCAGAAAAGCTAATTTTCCTGGCTCACCAGTTTCTTATGTAAACTAAATGCCTGACAACTAACAATCCCAGCAGCTGAACTTCCTGGGGAGGCACACCAGCTGCCAAACGCCAGAGCCGAGTACTGCCTGCTCTCCAACATACGTGAAACGCCGTATGAATTGCAGCAGCAAGGAAACCGAGTACGTAAACACTGCTTTAAGTGGGCTGGAGCACATGGGAAATTTGCTCTGAATAAGGTGATACAACCGATTTTTTTAGTTGGGCAGTTCAATCAAAAGTAAAATAAACTTTTTGGCTCAAACTGCCGTAACAGAAAATGCCCTTTCCATCACCATTCTCAGACCGTTCCCAGCCAACCCCACAAACAACATTCCAAAATCCCATTCAACCAAAAATAAATGTTTTGAAATCAGTTTTACCAGGACCGCTATTTAGCCCAGAAAATACTTCTGCAAAAATTCTGCTGAATTTTCAGATAACCTCATACTGAAAATGATTTTGTGTTTAACACAATTAGAACATGCTGAGAAGGGGGGGGGGGGGGGGGGGATCTC